>ML675646.1:1912680-2116623 GCA_007922155.1 Mesoclemmys tuberculata | reverse complement strand
CTCCACCTGCACCTTCTCCTGCGAGACGGGGTTTGTGCGGAAGGGACTGGAGACGCTGGAGTGCACGGCCCTGGGAGACTGGACAGGGCGCTCCCCGCACTGTGAAGGTAAAGAGACAGAGTTAACTGTCATTTTGAGAGTATGTTTTAGAGTTGGTGTGACACCAGGAGCCCTGTCCATAGGAGCCCAGATCTCTACCTGTCCTGGGGACGGAAACTGTTGTATATAATTGTTTGGGAGTCAGGGGCAGGATCCTTCTATCTGGGTCAGCCATGGAATGAAAAGCTTTACAGAGAGAAAGTTGTGCAAAAGGGATACAATGGGGCTGGTTTGCCATTGCCCTGCCCCATGTGCAGCCGTTTACACCAGTGCCAAGAGTGTAAATGGGATGCATTCCCTGGCAGCACAACTGCCCTTTTATCTCAGCCCTCCAGCATCTTGCCTCTTAGCACACATGGTATCCTGCCTTCATGATCCACCAGTCCATGTTCCTGCCATGCCACCCACCCACACCCCGTCTGGCAGCAACTCTCTGGGACACGTCATTTTACCTGGTCCCACATGCCACTGACCAGAGCACCCCAATCAGAGGCTGCTCAAGACAATCTGCCACCCTAGGCAAAACTTTAGTGGGCCACCCCCCTCCTCGTAGGCCTAGGGTGGCAGCTTTGGCCTGGCTGCCCCTCAGTCATGTGAGGTTGTAGAGGGAAGAAGGTACCTGAGGTAAATTTGAGTTAGTGGCATTGAAAGGTGGTGCACAGGATTGCAGTGCCATGCAAATCTGCCCTGGCCTCCCTTCCATCATGATGGAGGCGCAGCCAGGCCAAAGCTGCTTCCTTAGGCAGTTGCCTATCTTGCCTGTAGCTTGAGAGGCCTCTGACCCCAACCACCTCCCACTGCAGCTCAAGCAAGAACTCTGGCAGCCCATCTCCCTGGCACCGCCATGCTCCCAGCACCCACACTCATGTGCCCACACACCCTGGGCACTTCACTACCCACCTCCCCATTCCCCTGGCGTTTTACCCCTAGCAACCAACCCTGACGCATCCAGACTTTCTCCTTAAAGACTTGGGCTTCACTTTTCCAGCTGTCAAGTGCCCAGTTCTGACCGCTCCAGAGAGGGGCCAGTTAACCTGCTCTCACTGGCATGGAGACTTCACGTACAACTCCACCTGCGCCTTCTCCTGTGACCCGGGGTTTGTGCGGACCGGACCGGACGTGCTGGAGTGTGTGGCCCTGGGAGAATGGACAGGGCATCCCCCGCTCTGTGAAGGTAGAGGCACAGCTCTAATACTGGGGTGTCTAGTGTGCGTATTGTGGAGCTGGTGTGATATCAGGCGCCCTTTCCATAGAAGCCCGGATCTTTGTGAGCTCTGGAGGAGAGCTATTGTGTATAATGGTCTGGGAGCAAGGAGACAGGATCCTTAGGTCTGGGGCAGCCATGGAATGAAATTAAGAGTGAAGGGTAAACTTAAAAGAAGTCTATCCTTGTTGAGGTAAGAAATGCACAGTTAAGGCACCCAATTCTGCCCCTGCCACTGAACACAACATGGGGGGGGGAGAAAAAAATCGAACGTGCCTTTAAAGCTCAGCTTTATCAAATCTGGGTCCAAACCACAGTGGTATACATATTGCATGGTCTCCCTGTTTGCTACATGGATTTACGATTCCAAGACTAGCAGCGTAGACGCAGGGCCTGAGTCTCCTTCCTGGCACCCAGAGGTGTGTGTCAGTTATACCTGTGGAAAGAGCCCATCATCACCACTCCTGCATCCACAGTGGGACTGACGTGGAGTTTGCGTCCTCCTTCCCAGGGGTTGAACAAGCTGCCTCAATAGCTGGGCTATCCTGGGAAGTGAGGGAAGGGGCAGCAGGTGTTACCCCAAAAGCAGATTTAGGGTACTACCAGAATGGTTCACCTATTGCCCCCTCCTGGGTTTACCAAGGGTTTCCTCAAAACAGCCACCTACTAAAATCTGTTCTCCTAAGGTCTGGGTTTCCAGGGTGGCCAAGGAAACACCTTGGCTTTGCCAGGGGTTGCCTGTTTTAGAAACTCCCCAGAAGAGCTCGGACCTGTTACCCGCTGAGGACACAGATAGAGCCTTCTGACGCATAACTGACGCAAGCAGTATCTTTCCGAAACAAGGCACCTTTTTAGTGGTGCACATAACAATCCCTGATACAATAAGAATATAAAACCCCGATCCCTTATTGATGTCCTAAATCCCTTAGAACACGTTAAAGAGCATCCCGAACCATATTGTCTCAGCTGGAAATGATTCTCCGTGGCTGTTCTTTGCGGTGGATGGCCAGGCATACACCTACGCGCGCTAACACTGTACAGTGTTATAACTATGACTGACAGGCTGACCTGTCTGCTGACTTCGCGTCAGTGGCAGGACTCCCTCTGCTGCTGCTGCTGCTTCTCTGTCAGCTCCTTTTTCAGTGATCACCCAGCCAGCTGACTCTCCTCCGGTGCGTACTCTCCACCACTGCCTCACCTCTCTGCTTTTGCCAGCTCCGAACACGCTGACACACAGACTTTTATGCTGGCCGGTCAGAACTGTCTAGACGCTTTTGGTCAGATCGTTACTGCACATGCTCACTGCCAACATTCCAAATACCCCATTCAGCACCGCGCTGTGAGCTGCTTGCCAGCTTTTCCTACCACCCTGGTTTTTAGTGCCATGTGGCCTGCAGCTTCCACCTAATGGGGGAGCAACTCTTGCTTGTTTGAAAGGGCAGTCAGCGATACCAAACGGAGCCTGAGGGATTTTTCTGGTATCACAGGGATGGCCTGAGCTCAAGACATGAGATGCTAGCTTGATCCTAGTTCAGAACAGAGGTCAGAAGATGCGGAGTCAGGTGTAACAATCAGTTCAGCGAATAGGACTGCCACAGTATTGCCCTATAGCACCTTGCAGACGCGGAAAGATATAAAGCAGGCGTGTTTCTGTGAGCATGAGACACTGTATTATGCCCCAGACGTGTAGTGGCTGCTCTGTCTCCAGCTACGTCAGCCGAATAACACCAAAATGAATCAGTGTGTGAATGAGCAAACCTCCTTGAGGTGCACACAAAGTCTTTTACCTTCCACTTGCTGGCCACTTCTTAGACAGCATTATGACGGCTCAGTGGTTGCTTAAAATGCCGTCAGCTTGACTGGGATGTTTCTCAGGGACCTGAATTAAGCCTTATGATAGTCAGTGGCAACACTAGTTGGTCTGGCGGTGATTAAGCAGTGGTCCCGTGGGGATAGGAGGTTGTTACAATCCTCAGAAACTCATGCCACTTTCTCCCTGGCCTAAAGACCTCTGCCAGTGCTTGGCCAGCAAAGCTGACCACGGCAGTGCTCTGTCCCACACCCCGTAAACATCCCTCAAAGTGAGCTGCTCTCTTCGACCTGCTCATATCCCAAGAGTTCGCAGAAACTTCCTCGAGTTCCATTGCATCTCAGCCTGGCCTTTCGTCAGGTCTAGTTCTATATTATTCTTCCTTCATTAGTCAGATAAAGCAATTTCATAAGCACCGAGAGCCATTTCTGTTACAAAATGTCACCTCTCGGTTGGAAAATCTACTTAATTGAAGCAATCAGGCTCCCGATTATCTGTATTCTTCTGAGTTTTACAGGGCACATGTGTCCAGAGAGCGTCTGTAGGGGCCGTCATCACCTCAGGGATTTCATTCCCTAGAATTTCCCCTTTCTGTTTTTTTATGCCTCTCCTCTCTGTTTAAAGCTGCAGGGGTTGGTATTTGAGCTGGATGAACTGTGGCTTCCCAGTGAAGAAAGAGGCGAATCCATAGGACAGAGACCTGTAGTTCTGCTATGTCACCATGCGTCAGAAGCTGGTACAGACTTGGCAACTCAGTCCAAAGTCATTCACTGAAATAATTCTCCCTAATGTTTATTGTCAGGAGTTTGACTTAAACAGTTGGGCTACAGGAAAATCTACTTCCTTTTGTGGGGTGGGCTGGCCCCAGCTAACCTCACTCTGTCCTCCATTCTGTCCACAAGCAAACAGTTCCCCATCCTTAGTGGTGGGTGAACAAATTGTCTTCCTGTTGTCCTCACCGTGGAGGCCAGGACTGTAGCAACACATCACCAACAAGATGACCCAAGGCATTGTAACTAGGAAACGGGGCAAGGCAAATTTAAGCTAACTACTTGCAAGGTTTCCTGGCCATGGAAACTGTCGCACAGTGGAATTGTCCCCTGAAGGAATTTGTGCAATCCCCATCACTGGGCATATTTAAAACTAAACAAGAAAAAGCCAGGTGGGGAACGGTCCTGCCTTGGTCTCCAGGCATGGATTAAATGTGGCCCACTAGCTCTTTCCCATTTCCTACGCAGGCATGTATGTATTTGCTCATGTATTGGTATTATGTACAGTTCTGTTTTACCTGATGTGGGGGGTCCTTCGCTGACTTGAAGAGTTCTCTTTGCTGCCAGCTTGCCTCCTGGTTTGTAAGTGAATAGCTGTGAATTCCACATTTTTGCCTAGCAATAGGGCGTCAACTTCACATGTCTATTGACTGCCTAAAAGTCCAATTTCTGGCGGAAACACAGCTTGAAAGCTTTCATAGAGGGGGCAAGTTCTTTCTTTTGTCCCCTCAAATGGAAAAAAAACCAGGCTGGTTGTTTTTAAGATCTTAGATCTAACCAAAATCCTGGCCCAATTTGGTGTCAGATGCTGCTCAGATACCGCACCATGGTGTTCCTGAGCATTCTTATAGATGCATTGATTCCAAGGCCGGAAGGGCCCACTGCCATCGCCTAGTTGGACTTCCTGTGTAACGCAGGCCAGAGAACTGCCCCAGAATAATTCCTAGAGCAGGTCTTTTGGAAGAACTTCCAGTCTTCATTTAAACATTGTCAGTGATGGAGAATCCACCCCAACCCTTGATAAACTAGCCTGAGTGGTTAATTACTCTTGTTATTAACAATATTTGCCTTATTTCCCATCTGAATTTGTCTACATTCAACTTCCACCATCGGACTGTATCAGACCTTTCTCTAGATTGAAGAACCCGCTATTAAATATTTGTTGTTGTGATCAGGGTGAGGGAGCATGGTCATGCAGGGCCTCCTGCCTGGTGGCTACAGTTCAAATATGGTGCCAGTCCCACCCAATGGCTTTAGTCCTGTTGGTGGCAGCCCGGCCCAATGGCTATCGTTCAAAGGTAGCAGTAGTCCTACTGAGTGGCAACAGTCAATGGTAAGGGTGCAGATTTGGCAGTAGCCCCACCTAGTGGTCACTGCTCAAGCAGGAGTAGGGGAACCTAGTCCCACACTACGCCACCGAGTTCCGACCCACGGTCCTGAGAGACTAGTTCGGCTGCTACCTTTCTCCCTATGGCGTCAGCCTCCAGACAGCTTCCCTTGGCCACTTCCTACTCCCATCCACATCCCATCCAGCTGCCATCCCTCTCGGGTAAACTTCTGGTTCTGGGCTCCAGCCCTCATCCTGGTCTCTGTGTGCTCTGGCTCCCCTGCTAGATGCTGGGTCAGCTCTGGTCCTCCCTGGGAGCTCCTAGGGCATGTCCTACTCCCTGGCTTGTCTGCCCCAGCCTGAGCTGCCTGGCTGGCTTTTAAAGCCTGCCTCCAGGCTGGGCATGCTCGGCAAGGGTATAGAGGCAGGGTTTCCTTAGCCCATAACTGTTCCTTAACCCCGCTTCTGGCCAGTCAGGGATTTATATACCCTGTCATAGTTGCCTGTGTAGGTACATATAGACTGTGTTCAAATCACTCCTTAACCTTGTCTTTGTTAAGCACAATAGATTGAGCTATTTGAGTCTATCACTGTAAGGCAGGTTTTCTAATCCTTCTATCATTTTCATGGCTTTTCTCTGAACCCTCTCCAATTTATCAACTTCCTTCTTGAACTGTGGACACTAGAACTTGATACAGGACTTCAGCAGCAGTCACATCAATGCCAAATACAGAGGTAAAATAACCTCTCTGCTCCGACTTGGGAGTCCCCTTTTTGTGCATGCAAGGATCATATTAGCTCTTTTGGCCACAGTGTTACACTGGGAGCTCATGTTCAGCTGATTATCCACCACGACCTGCAGATCTTTTTCAGTCACTGCCTCCCAGGATAGAGTCCCCCATCCTGCAGCATGGCTGACATTCTTTATTTCTAGGTGTATTAGTTTAGATTTAATCTCAGGAAAACGTCCTAACTGTAAGAACAGTCAGACAATAGAATAGGCTGATTTGGGAGGTTGTAGGAGCTCCTTCGCTGGAGATTATTAAAAGGAGCCTGGCTAGCCATCTGTCTTGGATGGCTTAGCTACAACAAATCCTGCATTTTAGCAGAGGGTTAGACTAGATGACCCTTGTGGTCCTTTCTAACCCTAGCTATGATTCTAGGTTGAACTGTTTTGAAATGCACATTGTTTTCTTGCACCCAACTGACCAAGAGATCCAGATTGCTCTGTATCAGTGACTTGTCCTTTTCATTATTCACCGTTCCCCCAACTTCTGTAAACTTTATCAGTGATGATTTTATGTTGGCCAACAACTGAGCCCTAAAGGACCCTACTTTGAGACCTCTTGGTTAGCCATTTTTGAATCTGCTTAATGTATGCTATAATTTTATATCGTTCTAGTTTTTTAACCAAACTGTCCTGCAGTACCAAGTCAAACATCTTACAGTGCATAACAGTGTATGTGTATTACATCAACATTATTGCCTTTATCAGCCCAATCTGTAATCTCATCAAAGACATTGTTAGTTTGATCTATTTCCATAATCCATGTTGATTGGCATTAATTATACCTTCTTTTAATTCTTTATTAATCAACTCCCATATCAGCCACTCCATGATGTTCCCCAATATCAGCATCAGATTGACAGGCCTATAATGATCCAGGTCATCTTGTAACACAGCTCTGGATGGGCCTCAGGCCTGGCTGCAAACGCATGCCTGCAAAGCAGTTGTCAGCACTGAATGGAGCTATCATGGGAAACATGGGGCTGGTCTGAATTGTATTAAAAGGCTCCAAACTCTGTGTCATAGTGCACAGACTTCCATACTACAGGCTCTTCAGTCTCACCTACGGTTAAGGTAACTAGTGGCACAAGGCAAGGCTCCCCTGTCCCCATTGTTGCGATTTAGTTTAGGCCTTGTGATGGCTGTATTTGCTGTCCATAACCAGGGGGAGCACCGCTGTCTGAGCTGCACCCTGGAGAGGAAGCATTCTGCCCCGGTAGCTGCAGGCTGGCATTCGGGACCAGCGGTGTTCAACACAAAGAGTATATGTACACGGCAGTCGGAGGTCGGATCGCAGCACACGTAGACATACCGGAGCTGGCATTGACTGAGCTCAGTGGGAATGTCTATGCAGCAACTAGATACCCGTGTTTGGGCCGTGCCCATCAAGCCAGGCTCACGGGGCTCAGGCTGCAGGGCTGTTTCATTGCTGTGTCGACTTCCAGGCTTGGACGGGAGCCTGCGTGGTTAGATCAAAGCTAGGTCGAATAACAATAGCTCGAGAAACCATAGTACTGATGCTGAGGCAGAGCCCTGGGTGGGCGGGGGCAATCCTCCATAGCTGGCCTGCTGCTGCAGCTTCGCAGCTATCGTTACTTGAGCGAGCTTTGATCGATCCACATTGAGGTTGATCAGATCTAGCTCAGATATGTCTAGGTGTGCTCCTCTGACTGCTGTGGAGACAGACCTTCAGATGTGCTTAGCTGGTGTCTCTAGCTACAGATCCCTAGCCGGAGGCAGACACCGCATGCTCGCAGTGATGATATTCCCCACCACCACCACCACCACCACCACCACTAGTTGTCTTGGGAGATCTATCAATTCGGCAGGTTTTCACCCACTTCCTTTGGTCTATTCGTCCGTCCATCCCTGCTGCATTCCACACCCCACTGCGGTGTGCCGAGGACAGGCTTTCTTCCCAGGTTGGCCATGGCTGTCCTGTGCATGGCAGCATTTACGGCTAAGCTTAGCAAAATGGGTCTGAACTTTTCATCATTTGTTTTCTTTATTTCAGTCATGAAATGCCCCCAACTGAGGGGCCCAGAACCGATTCTCATGAACTGCTCCCACCCTCTGGGACCCTTCAGCTATGGGTCAATGTGCCATTTCCACTGCACTCAGGGCTACTTCCTCAATGGGACGAGCGGTGTGCAGTGCCAGCCGGACGGGCACTGGTCAGACAAGATGCCTGCCTGCCAAGGTATGGTGCTTTGCTGCGTTCTAGCTTCCATGTGGAGAAGCGCTTTTCCCTTGCAAGCCCTTTGCAGGACAGAGGCAGGAGGTGACTGTGGAGAGGCTCGGTAGGGAGTGAGGAAGGCATTCTAGGGGCTGGCGGGTGAGGCTAGGCTTCGTAACAGGCAAAGCAGGACTCTTTAGGACACTAATAATCACAATCCTGTGCAAAGCTACACATTAGGGCTAAATCAGCAGACACTGGAGGGTGGAACACAGGGTAGCAAGTGGGCGGCAGATACCATGTCCATCAACCACACCCAGCATCCTGTCTCTGACCAGAGCCAGCACCAAATGCTGCTGGAGAAGGTGCAAGAAGCTCTAGATCAGGCAAATGTGGGGTGCTTTGTACCGCTATATTAGAGGTCGGCTCAAGCTAGAGGACATCTGTCCGTCCAAGACTCTGTATTTACCGTTTGCTGTTACAACTCCAGATCCTCTTCTGATCTGTGTTGACAGCAAATCCCTTGCTGAGCCGTGAGACACTCCTGCCCTGATATCTGTGAGAGTACCACCAGCACCTTTGTGCACTGTGCGATCATAGCGACTGTATTGGATTTGAATTTGCCACCTCTCCTTTTCATTGAATGTCTCCGTATGCTATGAGACTGGGAGAACTCTCTCCAGTACCTTCTCTGGGCCACTCTTATTGAGTCCCCGTTTATCCATCTCCTTTCTGCATTGACAATACCTGTCTCTTCAGTCTCTCTCCTTGTGAGCGTTTTCCCAGGCCCCTTATCACTCCAGACACCTTTCTCTGATCCAGAGATATCACGAGGGGTGACTCGCACTACACACAGCATCCCAGGGGAGGGCGTCCCATTTATTTCTATAATGCTGCTGTATATTTTCCAGATTACACTCCATCCAGTTTCCTTTGCATCCTAACAGTGTGTTTGGTTTGTTGACTGCCACTGCACATAGAGCAGAGCAGCACTCTCGGTTGAGTTATCCCTGGTGATGCCCCAGTCTCTGTCCTGAGCTCACACGGCTTATTTAGAACTCATTATGAAGTACGGGTAATGTGAGTTATTCCCCCAGCGGGTGTTACTTTGCATTTATCAATCATCTGATTTAAGAGCCGGAGTCCCGGTGACTTTCAGTGGGATTCAGGACCCTGTGGCTTGGCGTTGGAAGGTATTTCGGCATTGCTTCGTGCAGCGTTGGAAGGCCTAAATGACTAAGACAGCTAAGTCCCGTTAGTTACTTTTCAAAAGTGGCTGTTGAAGTCACTTAAGGCCGGATTTTTAAAAGTATTGAGGCACTTAAAGATGCAGACAGGGGCCTAGTGGGATGTAACTCACAAGGGACTTAAATACCTTGGAAATCTGGCCCTAAGTCCCTTGGGCACTTCTGAAAATGTTACCCCCAGTGGTTTGAGTCCTAACATGTGGGGCTGGGAATTAGTTTCAGAAGCGGCTGCTTCCAATTTCAAGCAAGTCCTGCTTTTCACGGGTGTTGGAGCTGCGGCCCTCATCGCCTTATTGCTGACGGGGATGCTCATAGCTCTGCTGGTCAATCGTCTCAGTGACAGAGGTAAGAAATGCACGGCTCTTTTTGTGTGTAACTGCCTTTGGTCATTTGCCTGGAAATAGGTGATTTATCCCTTGAAGTACAATTAAAGTCAGAAAAGTGATTGAAGAGGGCACCTTATTAGTCCATACAGCTGATCCCTGTCTTCCTATTTACTGACAAAAATACGCCCTCTTCTCAGCCATGCAGATCCAGGACAGCTGAGGGAGGAGCTGGATTCTATTCCATTTCACATGGCCGAGGGCAGCAACATCTTTGTCCCTGATGTTGCTGGCTGAGGTAGAAAGGATCCAGGGGGACTTTCAAACTCCAGTGGAGATGGCAGTTAGAGAACTACCTCTTGACTTGTCAGCTGAATACATGTGGGGTGGGGGCTTGATAGGGGAGAGTAAATATCGAAAGTCCTTTCTAGGCTCTTTGGGACTCTAACTGCTCATTATTTATTACAATAGTACCTAGAGATCCCAACAGGATTAGGGCTCTGTTGTGCTAAGTGCTCTATGTACACATAGCAAGAGACAGACCATGCCTCAGAAAACTTTGTCTAAAAAGACAAGACACAGTGGGAGAAAGGGAGCCCTGTCATCTCTGCTGTACAGTGGGGAAACTGAGGTTCAGTGAGATGAAGGGGTGGAGACAATCCTCATCAAAGTCAAAAGAACCACAGTGGCTGCTGCCACTATTTTCAGGAAAGTCCAAAGGCTTCTGAAATACGGACGGCTGGTATGCTGCTGTTAAAACAGACCCCCAAGCACCAGTCTAGGCTGCACCTGGAATCCTTTCTGAGGGTAGTCGATGCCATCCCTTTTCCTCAGGCCGTAAAATAAGCCCCAACAAAGAGGTACGAGCCCTCTCAGCTGGACCTTGCTCTGTTCTCCCGTCCTAATAATAACCTCACCCAGAGGCCTTGCATCCATGCCCCTTGGCTCAGATGGCATCTTTAAGGTGGTCCCAGTTCTTTTCACTCCCTCCGGGCATGGCATCTAGCCATGCAAGGGGTATATGTATCTCCTCTAACCGTCTCAGAGTGGAATTTGCTCTCAGAAGACATGGCTTGAGCCTGCCACTCTGTTGAGAAACTGGCCTGTCAGAAACTGCTTTATCCCACATGCTTTCCCTACCCTTCACTGATGAGATCTGTTTGTTTGGTTGTTTGTTTCTGCACCATCCCTTGGACACTTTGACTCCATCATCAGAGGAAGAAAAAATGCTGCTGAATTCCACCAGGTGAGAGCAATGTGGTCCGTGAGCTGCTCATGCTAACTTGCATCATGGTTTTCATGAGCATCATGAAGCTTGGTAGTCTAGTCCCCTGTTTTTCCTCACCCCTCCCTTCCTGAAATTTTAGCCTTTTGGGGTGAAACATTCATGTCCAAAGGTGAATTTCTTTGAATACCTGAACAGGATTCATTTGTAGTCTCAATCTCAAGGTGTGTAGAGCACTTTCCCCCTTCATAAAATATCATTTAGTCCTTACGTGATTAATTGTAGAGCTGAAACAGCTGGGGCGAGAAAGCTGAACTCTGGCAGGGAGGATATGCACCTTCTCAACATGGGCTATGAGTTTTTAAAGGAAAACTGGTGCTGATTAGACCAAATGATGAGTCTTTGGAAGTGACGCTTTGTGCACGCACTGAGGCATGACAGGTGTATTTTTAATAATGATTTACCGGGGTTCCAAAAAAAGGCAGGGTGCCCAGTTCTGCATGTGTTGCTAATGGGACTGGACACGCATTGTAAACAGCTGCCAGTATATGCCCACAGAATCAGCTAGGGCTCAATAGGAGTCATGCCCTGGTCAATGGGATTGTCTTGCCTCCTATGGGTACCATGATTTATCATTACTAAATTCCAGCATTTAAAATAATAACACAGAGAGCTGTTTCTTTCATTCGGTCCTTTAAAAATCATGGTTCCAGGGGCCTCTGTTAGAATCCAGGTTGTGGAGCCAAAAGCATCGTGGAGCCCCTGAAGATGACCCGTTTTGTCCATGTTCTGTGTTGCGTTGTTAACCCCTGGATTTCCACGCAGTGCAGGCTCAGACCTGGAAGGGCAGGAAAGGCTTTGTAAACAATAGTCTGGCGAATGGATCACAAGAGGGGGGCATTACGTTTGTTGCTGTTGGCTTGTAGTATGAATCCATAGGAACACAGGTACAAAATTTATATGCAGTCATGAGTGGCTACAGAACCACAGTGAGGGGATAATGAAGCTCTGATAACACTTCCCAGACACAGATACAGTGAAAATGTGTGAGGCTTCACGAGCTGCCACATCTGTGCTCCCATTCTTACTTTGCTTGGAGTGAAAGAACTTGCTCCTTAAAAGAGAAAAGGGCTTTTTTGACCCATGCTAGGGGTTCTCCCATTTCCTTTCACTCAAGATTTATACCAGTGTGTTTTTGTTGTTCTCTAGTGACCTGGGAGCACATGGTGTCTTTACGAATACAGTGTATGACTCCAACTTGTAAGGTAAACTGCCAGAGAGATCAGTCTTGAAATGCTCTCTAATACATTGGGACTGACACCACTACAACATTGCGTACATGCATTTCTGAGGTGTGAGGCTTATGTCCGTGTAGCTGTGGCAACACTGTGTAGACACCGCGCTGTTAGCTGTCTTGCCAGTTACATGGCAGGAGCTGTGAACTTGACAAGAAAGCTGGCAAATAGAGCCCAGTTGCCCTCCCCTCCCCTTGAGAGCTTGGTGGCTGAACCCACTCCTGTCTGGAAGCTGGGGCGAGAAGCCCAGGGGGCTTCCCCACAGCTCCCGGCTAGGAACTTTGGCTGTCTTGTCAATTTAGCACAGAGCTGTGAAATTGACAAGCTGCCCGGTTCCCAGCAGGGAACGGACAGGGTGGCCCTGAGAAGTTGAGGCAACTGAGCTCACTTCCTAGAGGTGAGAAGCCCCGGGCTGCTGAATCCCACTCCCAGCAGAGAACAGAGATCGGGGGGCGGGAGGAAGAAGGACAGCCGGTCGGGAGCATGTGAGCCTGGGGAACAGCTGGGCTTCGGTCAGGCAGCTGCCAGCAGAGTTGAGAGACCAGGCCCTCAGCTCCCCACACTGCCCCTCTTAGGTTGGTGGAAGCGCTCCAGGTGAGGACGCGCACCCTCGATCCAAGGAGGGCAGTGTGGACGTGTGGCACTGCAGTCATTGCTGCGGTGGCTGTAAGTCGACCTAGTGTAGACACACTCGTAGGGTGGGTCTACACTGACGGCAGCAAATTCGCCGCCATCACATCGATTGCTCTGGATCGACTGAGTGGTCTGTATAGACGCGCTCAGTGGATCCAGCAAGCGATGCAGGAAAACCACCCCGATAAGTGGCAGAGTGCTGTGTTGAAGGGAGTGCTGTTCCCTTCGACGCAGCAGTGTGGACGCCGCGCAGAGGGGACGCTGCAAAGTCAACAGGAGAGACGCAAGTGATTTACGTCACTTGCGTATCTCCCGTCGACTGCCGCCGAATCGCAAAGGGAAGTGTGGACCGGGCCTTCGACAGCACAGGAGTTAGATCTAAGCCACCACAACAAACATCTGCATGCAATTTCCTCCCCCGGAGCCCTCACTACTCCGATGAGTCTTTGGGGTTTGGATCAGGGTCCCGGAGGGAAGGCAAGCCCCTCCTGCCTGCTCCTCCAGCATGTCTTTTTCTGGCCATGGTCTGGATCCCTGGTGCAGGCAGTATGTCTCTTTTGTCAGGTGGTGAGCTGGAGGAGGGCAGCAGTTAAACCAGGGGAGGTAATTCCAGCATCTCCCCTCCCCAAACAGGTTCCTGTGGCCTGGTCTACACCTAAAAGCTAAGTCGACCTCGCTGTGATGCTCAGGAGTGTTTTAACATCCGTGAGCAACATAACTAGGTTGATCTAAACCCTGGTGTAGACACCAGTAGGTCAGTAGAAGAATTCTTCAGTTGGCCTAGCCGCTGCCTCTCGAGGGGTGGATTAACTACAGCAGGGGTGGCCAAACTTATTGACCCTCCAAAAACCCCCTCCCCGCTGGGCAGAATCTCCTAGCCTCCCCACCCTGCTACAAAGCAGAAGCTCCAAGCCCCCCACCCCAGTCTGATAGGCGGAGAATGGGGGGCTTCTCAAGCCACACTTTAACTGTAAAAGAGCCGCATGTGATTCATGAGCCACAGTTTGGCCATCCCTGAACTACAGCAACACAAAAACCCCTTCCATTGCTGTAGCAAGTATCTGCACTACAGCAGCCCAGCTGCCATGCCATAGTTACGCCCCCATCACACCTTTCGAGACACAATCTGTTCCCCACGTGCCAGGACCCTGTTAGCAAACAGCTGAGCTAATTCACAGTGACTGTTACAATTATACATGATATTGCACATAGCAAAATGGAATTCTTACATTAACCCAGACATAGTTGCCAAATGAGCATAGCTTCCTATATGAACCGGCCACAAAGTGTGGACAGACACACTTGGACAGCTTGTTACATGAGAGTCCAACACGGTTTGACGTGTGTTTACTGTCTAAACATTGGAAAATGTGGACTGCTGCAAAGATTCTCAACCTGGGCATAATGGCCACCCCCTTTCTCTAAGGGTAGATGGGAGGGATGTCACTAAATTCTTTTTTGTTGTGACATGTGGTCATGACATGGAAAAGACTAAGAAACCCTGTGCCAGAGGAGCAGTGTTGCATATATTCACAAGCTCTGCAAGTTGGCACACTATGCAAAATTAGGCAGAAAGTTTTAGCCAAGTCCTAGAAAGGCGTCTGGAAACTCTTTAGTACATGAGCACAACTCCTCTCCCAAACGCCACTCACCCTATAAGCATGTGAAAAACTCAGAAATGAACAAACCAAACTTTACCGAACTCTTCAAAGAAACTCTCTGGGTGATTTCTTATTTGTATCCATTACAGCTCAAGCGGAAGATGCCCTCAGGTGAGATAATCATTGGAAGTGAAGGGACCTGAAGATGGTACTCAAGCCTTGATCCTTTTAGAAGCTGTTTTTACACCGTCTTGCTCTCAGCTCTGCCAACATCTAGCCCAAGAACTCACTGTCACTGACAGTCAGGGATTAAACTAACTCTGATGGACACATCTAGTTCTGATCTGAAATCCGGATTTGTTCTTCCTCCAACGCTGGGCTTCGGTTCACAATCCAGCTGTATCACGTCAAGGACCCCAAGCCACCTGTTCCTTCATCCCACCTGACTACTGGATGTTCTGAAAGGACCTCTAGATCTGGGTCCTTGCACCTAAACCCTCACTCACCCTCCAGGCCCATCCTAACCATCACATTTAATGCGCACACAGAATTCATATCTTCCAAGTGCTTTAGGAGTAAAGTGTTACTGTTCTGTAAAGTGTCTGTCAGCTCCTGGTGTAAATGGGTTACATTGTGTAAGAGGTACTTCTTCCTTCTGCCTCAGTCTCTAAATGTGCTTATGATTCATAGCGCACAGATTTTGTGTGTGTGTGTGTGGGTTTTTTTTAAGTCATGCCCAGGACTTTTTTGTTACTGGTGGTCTATGACAAGTTTGTGCAATAGCTAGTGACTGAGACCACCACTTAAAACAGGTGATCGAGTCTCCAGTTGCCATTTGCTCTTCAGAGACATTTAGCAGCTTCTTGTCTTCTTTCTGTCTGCCTGTGGGAGTGGACTGTGGTGTTTCGCCTGGTATACAGCAACATCCTGCAGAAACTCAGCAGGTGAAGGGACAGCCATCTAGAAAGGAGACAACGGACTGGAACTTAAAGCTATACGGACTAGGGAAAGGAAACACAAGGCAGTGTTATGGAGGTGGCATCCCTTGCCTGAATGTGTTATAGGGGGTCTTTAGCTAAGATCTTCTGCCTCACAAAAACCCTGGCATAATTAGTGATAGTTCTGTAAACAGAGCCTGGCGGTTGACTTTTTCTCTTCATTAAACCCCTCCACCTTCACTGAGGGCATTGGTTTTGTGCAGGAAAAGCTGAGCACATTTTTGCATAAAACACACCAAATAATTCACCAGGTGATTCCTACCTGTTGCTAGCTCAATGACTAGTTGAACAAGAATGTATCTTTTCTGAAACATAACCAGTCCTGATTTAAAGATATCAAATGGAGAATTTATCATGTTCCTTTGTAATCTGTTGCAATGCTTAATTACCCTCGCTGTTAAAAGTTTGCATCTAATTTCCAGTGTGAGTTTAGCTGACTTCAATTTCATGGCCATCCTGCAGGCCATGTTAGATGGTTGAAATCTTTGTTGACTATTTTACATATACTACAGCTCATTTCCACATTAGTGCTGAATCTCTTGGATTCTAGTTATATACTTAGCAAGTAATATTGTGCACTGAAGAATTACAAAGTACCTACTTCACTTTCCTTAGCAAAACAAATAACCTTTATTAGACCTAAGGAGAAAAGATTCCATGGCACATTAAATATAACAACACCCAGCTCCACCAGATTAGCAAGTGCCGGGGCTGTCAAAGTGGTGGGAGAAGGCATCTAGGAATGTGAGTCACAGTGGGCCAGAGTTGGGGAGGAGGCAGTGGAATGGGTATAAATTGTACTCAGCCTTAGTAGTTGGGGGGGGTCAGGCCAAACCATTTTGCAACACCTCTCTTCTACCAACATACATTCTTCCTGCCCACTGCACGCCTATGCCCTGCACCAGCATGACGAGTTTGTGAGATGGGTCTGTGGGGTATAACAAACATGTAACAGATTCCTTATAAAATGTATGGAGGTCTTCAATTCCCCCAAGCTTTCTCTGTAGAAATTGCTGGGGCTGATTGGGTCTTTACGTAGCTATCGATATTCAAAGCGTTTTGCAAGAGGTCAGTTGTCCAAACAGGAGATTAAGGCAGGTTAATTAACTGAGCAAGGCCACCAACGATGGGACTGTAGGCACCAAGGCACAGCAGGGCTAGTCTCTGGTCAAACTAGCGGCAGGGCACCGGCACCTTCCCCAGACGTGTCTCCTGCAGCACCAGGCCCAGGCAGCTGCTGCAGCTCCTCTAGTGACCTTATCGCAGGATCGCCTCGGTTTGCCACCCCCACAAGCCGCCGGGGGCCAGCCCACAAAGCCGCCGGAGCAGGCCCTCGCTTGGGCCCGACGGCTGCGGCACACCGCGCCACAATCGCACCCCGCCCAACCCTGCCCACGGCCGCCTTCCGGCCGGCGCTGCTCGGCGCTGCGCACGCCACTGCCCCGCCCCGCCCACTGGGCGCCAGGACCCGCCCCGCGCGAGACCCCGCCCCGAACGCGGCGCGCGCGTGCAGCACGGCCCAACCCCGTTGTGCGGGCCGGGCCCCGCCCCCCCCCCGTGTCCGCTCCCGGCCGCCGTAGCGGGGCGGGAAGGAGACGTGTGTCTAGGCAGCGGGAGCCGGAAGGGAGATGGCGGCGGCGGGGGAGCCGGGGCTGCCGCCGCCCGGGGGCGGCCTCGAGTGGGGTGAGCAGGGCCCGGGCACGCGGGGCGCAAACCCGCTGGGCCCCGCGGCCGGCCCGGGCCTGGCTGGGCGCGTTCCCGCGGCCCCCGCCCGCTGGCGGTTGAGGCCCGGCCCGGGCCGAGCTGAGGGGAACGGGCGGGGGCTGCCTGCGGCCGCCGGGACCCGCCGGGGCCGCCCTGCCGCGCTGAGGCCCGGGGCCGGGCCGGGCCGGGCCTCCCCCCCGTCCCCGCGGCTGCACGTTGCTCACCCGCGTGTTCGCTGGCTCGGGCCGCGACCCAGGGCCCCGCCTGAGGCGGGCGCTGCGGGGCAGAGACGTTCCGGGGCTGCCAGCCCCACGCAGCGTCCGCGGCCAGCTCCCTTGACACGGCCACCGCCGCAGGGCCGGCGTGAGGCAAGGCCCAGAGCCCTGCAGCCCGTCGCCAGCCCGGCTCCTCGGGCGCCCCCTGCCCTGCCCTGCCCTGCCCTGCCCAGCGCGACGCCAGGTGTGCGGGTGGGTTAATAGCGGCCATGTCTGGACCCACCAGCGGGTCCGCCGAGGCCGGGTCTCCACTGACCTTTGCGGTGCAGCGGCACTCGCCGGGAGATAGGCAAGAGACGTAAATCACCGGCGTATCCCCGTCGACTCCACGGTCTCTGCTCCGCGCGCCGCCCGGAACAGCGCTCCCTCCGACCAGCGCTGCTCCACTTACCGGGTGGCTGTCGCTTGCTGGATCGACTGAACGCGTCTGTGCAGACCACTCAGTCTATCCAGAGCAATCTGTGATGGCGGGGAATTTGCTGCTGTCAGTGTAGACATAGCCTTAAACTTTTCAGCTATGTCGATGTACCCTTTTCTGTTTGCATTGCCTCTAGAGTCTGCCCTCTTCGATGAGCTCCATGACCTGGTTGATGCAGATGAAATGCAGCTGGACGTGGAGAATGAGATTTATGTGAGTAGCTGCCAGAAAGGAATTGCTAATCTTTACTGTGGTATTTGGTATTAGGAAATTGTCCACAAATATCACCTTTTGGTGTGTGCATTTCTTTGTCTAATAATTTGTTGTCTAAACAAAGCCCCAGAGCAGAGCAGGGGTAACAGCTCTTTTCAGGGGCAAAACGCTAGGTTAAGTTTGTAAAGTGCAGCACTCAAAAGTTAGAAGATGTCAAAGTGAATGTTACCTGTGTAACCTTAACTGTGTCCCTTTGCGTGGATTCATTGGGGTGCAGTTTCTAATTACACCACAGGCTGTTCTTATTTTCCTAGGCCCCTGGCTTCATTCAGTGTACAGACTGGATGACAGAAAACAAAAGTTACCTGTTCAATGTTTATTTTTATTCTCCACATTCTGAGTGTATTATAATGTTAACATTCTTTTAACATAGTTTTTTGGCTAGAATGTCCTAAGCAATTTTTAACAAGAGAAAAAGACATATGGAATGGAGCAATTTGATAAACAGTAGAAAATGGTGCATATATAAGAAGGGTTTGGAGTTGAAGCATGTGAAAATATTTCAAAGGTACAAGTGACTAATACAGACACAGAACATGTGGATAGTGGAAAATAATAGCACCATTTACATTGGGTTTAATAATTCTTGGAATACTGGGGAAGCACCAGGTGAGTGGAAGAAAGCTAGTGTTGTATAAGAGTCAAAAAGCATCAAGAAGATAATTATAGACATTCTAGCCTGACACTGATCCTGTGCAAAGTTATGGAATGACACATGCCTTTTGAACCTAAAGGATGATGAGATAATTAATACCAGCCAATATGGTTATATGGAAAATAGTTCTCATCAAATGAACTTGATACTGTTTTCTGAGATTACAGGTTTAGTTTGTGGAAGAGAAGGTTAGGAGGTGTCTTGATCACAGTCTGCAAGTATGTACATGGGGAAAAGAGATTTCTGATGGGAGAAGGCTCTTTAATCTAGCAAAATCTTAACAAAATCCAGTGGCTGGAAGATGAGGCTGGATAAATTCAAACTGGAAATATAGTGCACATTTTTAACTATTGCCCCTGTGAGTGCATTGCTATTGTTATCTGCTAGCTAGAGTAAAACTAACACGCGCATGCCTACCTAGTAGACCTGAGGCGCTTTTTGCTAGTATCTAGGAGCTGTTATGTAATCTTGCTTAGTACCTGGAATCACTTCAACAGAAGGTTTGCGTGAAGGTTGTCTAGTTTTGTTCTTGCTTCTTATGCTCTCTCTTTGTGAAATTCTATTCGCTAGCAGAAGCTGAGTCTCCTTTGTGATTCAAAATGTATATCTTTATACTACTGTACCTTCTTTCTCCAGACATTGAAGAATAGCATGAATTAGGGTATCATTACAGTGCATCTGGGAGTGAGCCTCCCAGCCCGGGCAGTATGGATGTTGAGGATCCAGTGGAGACTTGGGCTGGCTACCTGAGCTCAGATCCAGGGGACTGGGTGGGCTTAAGAGCCTGAGCTGCAACCAGAGCAGCAATGCCCACACTGCTAGTTTTAGTGCGCTAGTCAAGTCCCACTGACGCATATCGGTCTAAGTAGTTGGGGATCCTCACTCCCAGCTGCAGCGTAGACATAACTTTAGAGGCCGTGCTGCATAAGAGCACTGACTATTTCCACACTACTATTTCCACACTGTCCTAGAGTTGCTACCGATCCAGGATTCTCAGGGTTTGCCTCAGTCTTGTCAGCATGATCCCAGGGTCCTTGTAGGGAATTTGGAGTCCTCATAAAGTCCTTCTGGAAATGAGTGATGATTGAAACTTCTGCTTGTCGCTTATTGGCTTAGTCTTTGTTCATTGGCTGAGGCTGATGGAGAATCTCACTCCCTTTCCATCCCAATACTATTCCTCCAGGAAGGAGAAAGTTTCCAAATTGAAATAACGAGACAAGATTTAAGAAGTTAAATGTGCCAGCAGAAACTATTCACAAAAAAGACACTCATACAATCTACTGCACAGCCTCAGAGTATCTGAAGTTCTGTAATCTTCCTCTGTTTGGAAAGGGAGATGGAGACTCTGTCTCTCTTAGAATTGAAGAGATCAATTTATTCTAAAGATGAGAAATAAAATGCAGCCCTCTTCATAGTGACAGCTTTCAAAATCATTAAAAAGGAGTTATTTGCTACATGTTTGTACAACACTGGTTCCTCTAGACACTACAATACAAATAATTACTAATAAGGTACTATTGGAGTACAAATAATTAGTAATGATAATTACTCATGCTTCCCAGTACTCTAGTTATGCTTAGGTTTGCACTAAAGCCATGAATTACCCACCACTCCCCAGCTCAAGTCTGTTTAGTTCCCTTGTGCAATCTAGCTGAGAGCTCTCCTCTTAAGGCCTCTCATACATATTTATGGCCGTGCCATGCCACCTGAAGCATGCCAAATGAGATGACTAAATCCCTTTGCCTTCTTAAATAAGAGCTGTAACTGACTGTAATATATCATATTTTCTGTTTTGCTTTATTTTTGTTAAATTATCATCTACAGGAAAATAATCTTTATAACCTTGACTTGGATTTGGACTTGATGACTTGGGATTTAGATCCTTGGGATGTGACAAGCCATACCTATACAGGTAATTACATGCCAAATGTTTCAGCTATGGTTTTCTTAGTGACTACTGGAGATATTGACTTCAGTGGTACTACTCACTGCAGTCAGCTTTTCTGTATACAAGGATCACTTCATTGATTTTTCTGGGGTGGTACATGGCTTCTCTTTTGGTCTCCCTTACAAGTCTCAGACTGATTAGTTGCTGTAATCTTACTACATTGCCTTGTGTGGTTTACTCCAGGAGTTGAATGTTTGGGACAGAACAACATGTTTCTTGCATGAACTAGACTCTTACTGTTAGAAGTTTGTTCAGTGTGAAAACTTACTTACCACTCTCTTGCAGATGAAAGCTTGAAGGCAGAGCCTCAGTCACCAGCCACTTCAACTTGTTCAGTCCCTTCACCATTATCAGACTCTTCAGTGCAGCATGTGCCCGTAAGTAGTAAAGTTTTGGTGCTTCAAGTGTGTGCAGTGTGTTGCATGAACTTGTGTTTAACATAGAAAATGCAAATGAAACGAACAATATCAGCTTAAATTCTGATCAATTCCACAGTATAAATTAAAGCAATTTGTTATGTCTACAGCTGAAACAGACTATTCTACTGACATTCTCCTGTGTAAAGTGTTTCCTTCTATTGCCACTGTGGGTGACTCAAACAGGAGGATGTGTGTACACAGTAGGGGATGGGGGAGCAGGTACTGGTGTCCTTTACTGTGCATATGCTTTGTCAAGCTGGGTCTTATAAACCTCTAAGGATGGAGATTCCACCACCTACCTAGGTAACCCATTCCAGTGCTTCACAACTCTCCCAGGGAATTTTTTTTTCCTAATATCCAACCTAGACCTCCCCCACTGCAACTTGAGACCATTGCTCCTAGTTCTGTCATCTGCCACCACTGAGAACAGCCCAGCTCTTTTCTCTTTTGAACCTCACTTCAGGTAGTTGAAGGCTGCCATCAAATCCCTCCCCCTCACTCTTCTGCAAAATAAATAAGTCCAGTTCCCTCAGCTTCTTCTCATAAGTCATGTGCCCTAGCCCCTTAATCATTTTTGTTGTCCCCCTCTGGACTCTCTTCAACTTGTCCACGTTCTTCCCATAGTGAGTGACCCAAAACTGGACATAATACTCCAGTTGTATGCTGAATAGAGGGGAACAATCACGTCCCTCGATCTGCTGGCAATGCTCCTACCAATGCAGCCCGATGTGCCGTTAGCCCTCTTAGCAACCAGGGCACACAGCTGACTCATATCCAGCTTCTTATCCACTGGAACCCCCAGGTCCTTTTCTGCAGAACTGCTGCCTAGCCAGTTGGTCCCCAGTCTGTAGCTGTGCATGGGATTCTTCCATCCTACCTGCAGGACTCTGCACTTGTCCTTGTTAAACCTCATCAGATATATTTGGCTGTGGGTTGGTCCAGTAGCAGCATGCTTGGAGGACATTATTTTTTGTTGTTGTTGTTTTTTTTAAAAAAAATCTGTAAAAACATTTATCATTCAAGTTCCTGGCCTGCATGTCCACATACAATTCTCCAGCCCATAAACCACTTCCCAGGCACTTGGGGAGGAGGGAGAGATGACCCTTCACATTCAAGGCAAGGTTAAATCCAGGGTTTGGCAGACTGAAGGGAACTGAGATCTTTTTGGGGGACTCGTGCCAACTCCTTCCTTTCACCTCATGATAGAGCTGCAGCTTGGGTGCCTTGGCTGATTGCAACTGTTGCAGCATGACATGAGGAGGGAGGCAGTCTCTCAAGTAATTAGGCCTCAAATCATGGAGGGCTTTTGAGATCACAAGCAACTGTCCGAAGTCCATCCAGGAGCTTGCAGGCAGTCAGTGCATCACACTGGTAATGGAGTGGATAAGGTGGACTTTGAAGTAGCTAGATCTTAATCCTTTAAACTAGTATGTACCAGAGGGCCAGGGCCATGAGCTATGCTCTGAGGTGTGTGAGCACCTGTGGAGTCTGAAGAGCATCAGTGTGAATTGCTGCCAATAAGGCATGCTGGCTGCATGAAGGGGGGGTCAGTGTGTGCCTCTTTTGACAGGAGGTCTTCAGCCCCAGGGGATACTACATAATAGTATTTTGTTTTCTCTTCTTTTAAAGCAGCTGTGCAGTGTGATATGGTAGTATTGAGAAACAGCTTTTCAGAAACTTTTAACTTCAGAAACTTATTTCAGCCCCAGCTTGAATGGCTTTTTGGTTTCAATTATAGTGTCAGCTGGATAGTGTACATCCTCTGTAGGGAGAATACATCTTTTGTTAACAAGGAGGTGGAGTTACTCATCTTTTCCATCTCTAGATTCTGTCATTCTGACTCCTGTGTTCTGCCGTCTCTACGTGGGAGCTCTCTACTTTGGAGTGCTGTATAGGGCCTATCCCCACTGAAGTCCCAGGGGCCCAAAGAGAAATCTGTACTGTTTGCATGTAGTCCAGTGGCCTTGGACTAGGATTCAGGAGACCTGGATTCTCTTCTTGGTCACCGACATACTGGGTGATTTGGGCAAGTCTCGTCACCTTTGTCTTAGCCTTCGCAGTCCTCAGGAATATCTTGTGTATATGTACAGCCCCTGGCGTAATGGGGCCAGATCTTGATGGGGCCTTCAGGCACTAATGGAGTACAAATGATTAATAGAGAGAGAGTGGAATATTAGATTTGTGGCCAACAGCATCGATCTGCAAGCAGAATTCTGATAGTATTTGAGTGCTTTTGGAAGCACATTCTTCTGTTCTAGGAAGGATTTGTCATTTGTTTTATATACTCTTTGTCAACAGGAAGACTTAGACTTCAGCACCAGCTCCCAGATGTCTCCTGTCTCTCTATATAGCAAGAGGTCTGGCAGTCAGAAAGAGAAGAAGCCTACTTTCAGTGCTTCACACCAGTCTGGTAAGAGTGATCTGCTTACTTTGACCATACTGTTGGTACAGTTTTCATTGCGTGTTGTTTTAATTTAGATGGAATATGTGGGCTAAAGGTGTTACTGTAACCCAGTCACTACCATTATTAAACAGTGTTGAGCAAGCTTCAGAGTCATTGTGGATAGTTTTCTGAAAACATCTGCTCAGTGTGCAGTAGCTATCAAAAAAGCTAACAATGTTAGGAACCATTAGGAAAGGGATAGGTAAAAGACAGAAAATACCATAATGCCACTGTATAAAGCCATGATACGCCCACACTTTGAATATTGCATGAAGCTCTGGTCACCCCATCTCAAAAAAGATGTATTAGAATTGGAAAAATCACAGAGAAGGGCAACAAAAAATGAACAGGGGTAAAGAACAACGCTCATCTGAGGAGAGGCTAAAAAGAGAGGAATTGTTCAGCTTAAAAAATGACGGGTGGGGGGTATATAATAGAGGTCTATGCAATCATGAATGGCATGGAGACTGTGAATGAGGAAGTATTTATCTGTTCACATAACACAAGAACCAGGGGACACCTGATGAAATTAATAGGCAGCAGGTTTAAAAGAAACATAGTGAAGTACTTCTTCATACAATGCACAGTCAACGCATAGAACTTGTTGCCAGGGGATGTTGTGACAGCCAAAAGTATGGGTTAAAAAATAGCCATTGACGGACCTATCCATGAATGTCTTATTAGCTAAGATAGTTGACAAAACAACCCCACATTCTAAGTGTGTCTACATTTTTAACTGGTGGCAGGAGATGGAAACTTAATAAATTGCTGTGTTCTGTTCACTCCCTCTTAAGCATCTGGCACCGTCCACTGACAGAAGACAGGATACTGGGCTAAATGGAATATTGGTCTGACCCAGTATGGCTACACTTGTGTATACAGCGATCTCAGCATGCTTAGTACCATAGTGCAAACGCCAGTGAAAGTCCTTTTGACCTTTTATTAAAGATAAAGGAAAAAAAACAGTTAAAGCATTTGAAATGCAAAGTGTTAAGTAAGGCTTTCATTTCAACATCCCTTGCTCCCTTTCCCTTTGGCTGGAGAGAGTTTTCAGAAGGGAAAAAACCCCTTATTTGACAGTCTCAGATTGTATCATAGAGGGTATTAACGGTCCCTTTGGGGAAAAGAGAAGTTAGTTGAAATGGGCTGGAGCTGTTGTTGTTACAGTCCAATCCTATTTCTTCTGGTGGTGCTTGGAATTCAGCTGGTGCTGGCAGAGGTGGCGATGCCATCTGGTTACCTCTCTCTGGCCTGAACTGGTCAGGACACCTCTCAGGTTTAGGGTTAAGATTTGGGGTCCAAGAAGATGGTGGGGGTGACAGCCAGGATGGTGAAGTTTGCTCCATTGACCAGTTTTTCTCCCGCACAATCTCTCTAAGGACCCCAAAAGGGAGTGGTGGGTGGAACAGCCCCATTCCCTCACTGGTGAACAAAATAATTAGGCCTTTTGTCTGACACCTCAATTTTGGTTTTCTAATTTCTAGCCCCACATTTTCTGTTTACTGAGTATGATATTAGCACAGGCCTTGTGTTAAATGAGTAGGTCTTTTTATTGGGACTAATACTGTCTCTCATACCTTTTCTATTCAACATTTGGTATCAAGGTTATTGTGACATCTTAGGAATTTTCATGTACTCTTTAAAGTTGAGCTCACAGGTAGGGAAAATTTGTAGACCCAATTGTCACACGCCTTGCAAGAGCAAGTGTTGACCAAAAGGCATCAGCAGTCCAGTTCTAGCAGGCAACCCTTTTGTTTCTGACAGGTAGCTCTGTTTGTGTATTAGAGGCATCTTTTAATAAAGAGGTGGCTAAAGAAACACTTCAGTAATCCACACACAGTGTTGTATAGAATTTTTATTTTTAGATCGCGTGGTTCAACTCGGATTCTTTTTTCTTTCCCAGCAAACAGCTCTGTGAGGACACCAAAAAGACCCAGTCAGACAACATCCAAGCCTTCAATTCAACCCAAGCCTCTCTTGCTGCCTGCAGTATGTGAAGCTCAGGCCAGCCTTGGCGTTCAGGCTAAAGCCATAATTATTCAGACTCTTCCAACCCTTTTGCCACTGCCAAAGCAGCCGCCAGTTGTTAGCATTCAGCCAGCCCCTTCTAAAGGTACGTGAACAGCTGTGCTTGAGATGGATTCTTTTTTCTTTAAAGATACACAGGGAAAATGCCACATTCTGAGGCAAGTAGAGTGAGTGACGTTAGCTTTGACATCTGAAACAGAGGCCCAGAGGGGTGGTAGGCGCTTCACCAAAATGCAAAGATATGAATACTCTCCAGAATTCTATCAAGACTCCCACATTGCTGATGGAGAAGCAGGAGAGAAGCTGGGACACGCGTAGTTTCCTAAGATCTATTTTAAAAATATATCATAGTGTTGTATGAAGAGGGGGGTTTGGAGGAGAAGGAAGCTGCATGGCAAACAGGATCAGAGAGGCTATTCCTGCCTAGGAAGCTGTATGTGAGAAGGGAGCAAAGGGGATGTGGAGAGTTGGTAGAGCTGCAAGCTGTGCTTGTGATAAACGGTCTAGAAGAGGTGAATTGGGTGCTTTGTTGATCCTTTCTCATAATACAAGACCAAGAGAACGTTCCACAAAATTGATGAAAATGGTTGAATGATACATAAAAAAGAAAACGCCATTCTACCAACTGCATAATGACTATGTGGAACTCATTACCCCAGAAATCAGAGCCCAAGAATTTAGTAGGATCCTGCAAATAAGAGATGCTTACATGAATAATGAAAATATCCACAGTTATGTTAGATAGGATTACAAACCACCTACTTCAGAGCATGACCCACCATTGACTGATAGGGGAAGGAAGAAGCTTCCCTCATGCGTATGTTGTTCCATAATTGCCTACTACAAAGTTTCTTTCACCTTCCTTTGAAGCATCTATTTTTGACCATGGTGTGAGACAGAATACTACACATGCCATTCGGCTAGTCTGGTATGGCATTTCCTATTCTCCTTGGCACACTCACAAGTCTGCAGTACCTATGCCTTCCCCTTCAGGGTTCATAATGAGGTAAATCCTGAAACTATTATTAATTGTCATTTTGGTGAAATTTTGATAAGGAAGTTTCCTACTAGGGATAGAACTGGGACTACTAATTCAGTTCATGTAGGCCACCAAAGAGGTGCCAGAGATCGCTGACTGCTCACGCGCAGTCCTGTGCCAGATTTGAACTAGTGAACAAGAGAGGAAAGGTTCCTTATCGCAGTAACAGTCCCCTGGGCTCTGCATTCTTGGGTTTGGCTGCCATAATTTCTCTCTTACTTGCAATAAGTGGACTAAGTCTTCATTGGAGAGCACTGAACTGTATTTTTATCCTCTCGCAAATTCAGACTAGACGTCATGTGGGATGGTCACTGATTCTCTGAAATGGTCTCCTGTAATTGAATCATTTGACCAACAGATGGCAAAAGATACTTTCATTTTTTCAGCAGCTCTTTGAACTAAAAATGCTTTGAACAAAAGTAGCAGGAAATGTTAAAACTGTGAGTGAGAGAAAATGGCTTTGGTAGAGGTCTAAGGAAATAGGTCTTCACAATAGATCGGTTTTCCACTTTTCCACTAGGAGTCAGGCTAAAGTCACAGAGACTGTCAGAAAGTTTTGGTCAGGTATGATTTGCCTAGACTATCAGACTACCCGAACTAGACGTTCAAATTCCAGTCGGGTTGACATAGTCCTAAATCCTTTTGAAGTACTTCCCAGATGAGGAGCAGTGCATTTCAGTAGTATCTGGAATAACTTGGTGGAAAGATACCTTTCTGTAGGAGTGGAAATGTAACAATGGGAACAGGTACTGTTTGGCCCTTGTGAACAAGGATTAACATAAGATCAGCTTCCCCCTTCCCTTCCACAGGTGTTATGAGAATGGCTTGAGGAGGGAATATCATTGGGGAGGTTGGGATCCACACCCACGGCTCCTGCAGAAATTTTCTGTTTACCTTCTGATTGTAAACTATCACAAACCCTTGAGGAAGAAAACTGTCTTCTATGGAGCCGTTCCCCTATCTTACAGGGCGTGCTTCGCCAAAATTCCACCTGTCTGCTGCAGCGGGCAACTGTCGGCTGCTATCCTCCACTCTCGAGGTGACTAAATTTCAGCACTGCAGAGCAGTAGGATCTTGGGATGAAAGGCGCTAGAGGAAACAGGAAGCAATGGAGAGAACGGACTAGTTAGAGCAAACACTCCAGCTGAGAGTGAACAGCCAGTGTTTATAAATCAGGTTTGTTTAGAATTTCGGCTGCTTCTAGTTACACAAGTAGAAGCTTTGTGAATAGGGTCCCTCACAAACAGTCAGAGCACATGCAGGTCACACACTGAGTGTCAGTGTGTATCTTCAGCCTTCCAGCACATTTCAGTCACATTCTGGCTTCCACCAGCCTTGGTTACCACTTGTAGGGTGACTCCAACACACTCCCACTCCTGAATTTTCCCCAAAACTTGTGTTCTGCACTGCCCAGCCCTCCCCTGGACAGTTCAGATGTTTTAAGTCCATTGCCTCTCTGAGTGAGTCCGTATCTAACAGTTCGCTGCTTTAAATGGAGTTACCCACTGTGGCAAAGTGGAGATATTCTTGGGGTTTTCGCTGAGTGTGGTCTGTGTGCCACCGCTTCCCCTTTGTGTTGCTCATATTTTGGTGATGGGACCAGGGTGTGTGATCATTGCAGAGACCGCTAGAAGGCAGGTGGGCCCTTCCCCAGCCCCACGTACACAGACAATAGCCAGGACCCCTCTGTCCTAGGTCAACGAGCTGTGACAGGTTGTAATAGGTTGCGGCAGTTGGAAAGAATGAGGGCTGGACACCTTGTCCGGGAAGGAGACAAAGGACTGGGGAAATGCAAGGGGGCATGTCTGGGGGTGGCTGGCTGGAAGGCCAGTCCCCCCCGTAAGGGCTGCAGGGAGCAGAGCCTGAGAATGGGGCTCTGGCTTTCCCCAGTTGGTTGTTGCTGTAACTTTTGATTCATCTGCTAACAAAGTCTTTCTAGGCTGTGATCCTGAGAACTAATAAACCCTTCTGACTCCCATGCAGGCTGGAAATTGCTTCTGATTGCGAGGTGGGGTGCATGGCCTCTTTGGGGGTGTATAAGAGCTCCCCAGGCATCCTTTCCAGGGGGACTTACTGTGGGGCGCTCAGATGGAGCAGGGGTCTTGAACACTCCGAGGTCAGGTTCAGGAGGTGGCTGCACTGCTGTGAGGGGACCCGAGGGTAGACTGTGAGCACTAGAGTTCTGACTGGCTTCGCCCAGAGCAGTTCCAGAGCGCTGGTCCTGGGGTACTCTGTCACACTCTCACAATTCAGTTTAAACACAGCGCTGGATTCGTTTTGATTAAACAATAAAACGTTTGTTTAAATGCAAGGAGAGAGGTGGTAGGTGAGCACAAGTTTAAGGCATTAAAGTCAGAAATGGTTATGAGGGAAATAAAGAAGAAATGCTTCCTAGTACTAAAATGTAACTAACTAGGCTGGGTTCAAGGTGAAATCCCCTACCACAGATTTTCAGTAACATTGCTGACTAATTTTGCAGGCCGGGATCTGCTCCCAAAATCTGTTTCTTTTGTCGTCTTAGGTGAAAGAGAGAGAGATATGGATAGAGAGATATCTTGGGTGTTGCCTTCACTTTTATAGTCCAGTCTCCCTCTGAATGCATTTTCTTGTGGGTTACCCCTAGATAAAGTTTATTCCTGCTGTGAGACAAGGAGTCTCATGGTGAAAGAGGTTTCATGCTGCTGTTTGCTAAGATGCAGATCTGTTTGTTCTTGCCCCCTTCATTGCCAAAGAATGGCCACTTGACTGGTGCTTGCCCATCAACTTTGGTGACACAGGTGTCAGCTTGTCCTTTGTCTTTGAAGAACTGGTTTATCCAGACTTGTCTGGTGAATGCATTTCAGACCTAATGTTTATGACTTTACATATAATGTTACTACACACATTTTATCATGATGATATTGACCAGTGAGTTACTGGTTTTCAAGTGATACCTCTAAGGCATATTTTGTACAAAGATTGTTACAATCGGGTGTAGAGTATGTATTCAGGGGTGTGTTGGGTCAGAGGGGGGCAGCGGCATTGGTTGTGAAGGGCCTTGAAAGTGAAGATACGTAGCGCTAGAGAAACAGGAGCCAGTGAAGGCTTCGTTACTTATCCGTAGCTGTGTCCATTAGGGATTAGGCTGCTGCCAGAGACTCTTCGGGTTGAAAAGCAGCCCCACTGTACTAGACACGGTGCACGCAGAATGAAAAGGCAGTTCCTGCCTACAGGATGTATGCTCGCAGTAGAAAGTGGGCTGGAAGACGCTTATAGATAGGGCTCTCAGCTCTTCTCCAGAGTCTCAGTTGTCATTTAAAAACAAGTCTCGAGCTGTTATGATTGCACAGTAAACCTTGAAAATGTGACAAGTGTAAATGGTGCAAAGATACCTGACTAAGCCCTGGTCTACACTTACCTGGCGATTTGGTGGCAGTCAACAGGAGTTACGCAAGCTACGTTGACTGCTGTGCTTCTCTTCTATGCAGCATCTTCACAGCACTGCGCCGCGGGAACTGTGTTCCCATCCACACAGCGCTACGCCACTTGAGGGGGTGCTTTACCAGTGTCGACTTCTGGTTCGATTAAGTGGGTTTTCACTGACCTCTAATCATCAGAGGAGTGAAGTTCTGCAACAGCCTTCAAGTGAAGCAGTGGGGGCAAAAAACCTAGCTGGCTTCAAGACTGAGCTTGATATGTTTACGGAGGGGATGGTATGATGGGACAGCCTAATTTGGCAATTAACAGACCTTTGACTAATTTTGGTAGATCCAATGGCCTGTGATGGGATGTTAGATGGAGTCAGTTCTGAGTTGCTACAGAGAATTCTTTCCCGATGTCTGGCTGGTGTGTCTTTCTCACATGCTCAGGGTTTAGCTGATCATCATATTTGGTGTCGGGAAGGAATTTTCCCCCAGGGTAGATTGGCAGAGATCCTGGGCTTTTTTCAGCTCACTCTGCAGTCTGGGACATGGGTCACTTTCTGGTGGATCCTCTGGTGGATTCTCTACCTTGAAGTCTTTAAACCATTATGTGAGGACTTAAGTAACTCTGTCATAGGTTAGGGGTCTCTTACAGGTGTGGGTGGGTGAGGTTCTGTGGCCTGTGTTGTGAAGATCAGGCTAGTTGATCATAATGCTCCCTTCTGACCTTAAAAGTCTGAATCTGTTTCTGCTAAGCTTTGGTCACTTCTCCCACAGCTGCCAATAAGCTGTTTTGTATAAAAAGGCCTCTATCTTCTTTGAGTAATGTCCCTGTGGGTGCTCAACTGCAGGAATTGGCGCTTTCTAGATTAGAGATTTTCCAGCAGTGCCCATCCAGGTTGTGTATATGCCGTCCCTGTCTCGCGGCACCGTTCGCCCCCTTTTCAGCGTGCGTGATCTGGGCCCCTCAGTTCCTTCTCAACCATCCATAGTCCAAGATGGAGCTCCCAACAGTTCTTCACAGCCTGCTCTAGAAATCTTTTAACAAGTCTTTTTCCCCTGTTAAGTTAGTCAGTTTTACCCGTAGTTTAGATTCTTACTTTAATCCTTCCCTTTAAAAAAAAAAAAAAAATTATTTTTCCCTTCACTTGCCCCTCAGTTATTAGTAATATCGTCCCAGGTTCTCCCAACTTCAGACGTTGTACCTTATGCAGGGGTGCCATGCTGGCTTCGGACGGACATTTGGAGTACATCAGATGCCTTGGTGGAGGGCATGTTGCCCAGAAATGCGTCCATTTTAAGAACCTAAAAGCCAGAGCCAGGCTTGACAGGGACCTCCACCTGAAGTTAATACACCTGGAGAGGTCTCTGAGACCTTCCTCACACCCCGGGCAGGGTAATAGCTCTTCACATAAAAAGGCACTCCATTCCACTAGCAACAGAGCATGCCAAGAAAAGATGGTCACGAAATGGATAAAGAAGATCCAGTACCAAAGAGGCTTTAGGTTCCTCTGGTACATTGACCTCCACGACAAGGGGAAACTATCACCGCTCCTCTAAAGAGTTGAGAGACAAAATGAAACAACCCCATGTCAAAAGTAACGGTCCATACAATGGGGGTTACAGCCAAGACATTGGCACCGAGTGGGACCTTTAAAAGCACATTAATAGGGTTGCAAAGTCAAGTATTCCAGTTAGGAAAGGTCAGAATTAAGATTGGTCATGCAATCTTAACTTAAACCCCTTGTGTATATCCAATATGGCACAGTCTACAACCACATGATCGCATACTATTTTTTCCCCACAGAACCCTGCCCCATTCAGTGCATGCGATGAACCTGCCCTGCACATGAATCTGGGCTGTGCACTAAAGGAGGCTGTTGTCTTTATGAGCCCTGCCTCATTTGTTATGGGAGCTGAAAGGTCTGTAGTGAATGAGGCAGTGGTTGCAGGAAGAGAAATAATGGTTAAGGCAGTTAACCTTAACAGTTCTCCAGTGGCATTGGAGAAATGGATTCTATTCCTCCTTTTGTGCCACTGTTCCTTTGTAATATCATTCAAGTTATTAATCCACTCTTTTTACAGGTACTCACTGATTTGGGCAGCCAAAAAATGAGGCACCCTCAAGTTCAGGGTCTGATTTGCCAAAGAGCACTTGCAACTGAGGTCAATAGGAGCTTTGAACATAGGAAGTGCGGTGTGTGCTAAGTTCTCTGAAAAACCAGTGGTGGGTGTCTCAGGTGGGGAACCTGAAATTAATGGTTACTTTTTACATTCATGAATGTCCTTATGCTGCAGTTCGCCACCTGTATAATGGGAATAATACTCCATCCTTTCCTAGGGCTATTGTGAAAATAAATATATTAATATTCGTGAAGTGTCTGAATTGGAAGGCATACATGGAACAATTAAACAAAATATTGAATAGCTGCTCTTTGTTTCAGCAGCATCCATCCCATGCACTGAATGAGGCAGGGGTCCTGTTTACCACCCAGCTTTCACAGAGCACAGTACATTTATTTGGGGTAGAAGCACTATAGAGAAAACATCCCCTAAAACAATAAGTCTCTACATACATGACCGAGTCCCACAGGAGCGGTGCTCTGGGAAGACTCTAGGCAAAACCAGTCAGGACTCAAGTGGAGTAGGTCTCTTCTCAGGGCCCCTCTCACCAGTGCAGCCACTTCCTTAATCGGGCCTTGGCGGTTTCAGCACCCCTGCTCCACCATAGGCTCCCCACAGTGAGTCCCCTTGCATGGGATGGGGGCTCTTCCATGCCCCCAAATGGGGGCCATACACCCTGTCTTGCAGTCAGAAGCAATTCACAGCTGTTGTGAATTTAAATTGGTGCAAAAACTGCATGCAAATTGTCACTTACGCTTTTTGGCGAGCATAACGATAGCATGAAGCATTGTTGCCGGATCATGTATTAATTCGCGTTCTGTGGTTTGGCAGAGTCTGCTTCATGACCAGACACAGAAATATTAAAGTTGTTATGAGGCCCTTGGTGTGCGTGAAGGAGACAGTTACATTTAGAAAAGGCGTCATGTCCTGTAATATTTTTATTAGTGCCGTTGGCAAAATGGCAAACACTCCAGCCCAGCAAAGTAGCTAACATAAGCTGGTCAAAGTGTCTGGTGTCTGAGCATCCATATACTCTCACCATCCTTTGCAAAAAAATCCCCAGTCATCATCCCCCCAGGGGTCATCATCCTGGCATCTCCCAAGGCAGGCGGGCCGCGATACAATTTTTATAATGGGTTACGCTGACTCTTACTATATCTGATGCATATTCAGTTGGGTTTCAGCCTCTTTTCCTTTCCTTTCCCTACTAATGTTGGGGTGCCATTCTCCTGTAAGTTACTAGGCCTTTTACCTCAGGCTTATTAGCATATATGTCCGTAGTTACCCACTCTTGTGGTCTGTCTGACATCTGCTGATACTCCTAACTTATAATTAGAGCTGATATTGACTGGCATCTTGTAGTTACCTGTCTGCACTTTAGTCCTACACCTCTATTACAGCATTCCATTTTGTGATCCTTATGATACAGGATTACTCCTGGTTAGCTGCTTACGCTAAGGGTTTTTGGGCCTTATGCTTTGAGGCTTGTAGGCTCCTAGCATTACTGCTTTAACTTACACCTATGCCTGAGCTGGCAGAGGTTTGTATCTATAGGCTACAGTCTGAGCCAGCTTGCTGTGTTGCTGAGTACGGGCTCAGTTTGAGCCATGTCCTGGAGGAGGCAGGGGATTTACTGAGACACCATAGCAGTGACTTTACGTGGGTGCATAACCACAACTAGTAAAGGGACCTTTAAGTGGCCCTTATGAGAAGAAGCCCCTAACTAACAGGATTAGGCATTGCAGAGTCCCCAGTGCTTACATGAGAGAGTATTCCTAGCTCAACCCACCTACCTCTGAGTGTCAGTCCCTCAGCCCCAGAATAGGACACTATGGATCCTTTGCGATAGCTGATGCTTGGTACAGTGCAAGCTCAGGGGCAGGGCTAAGCTCCTGCTCTGGTGAACCATTCCCTCCTCCAACGGGATGTGGGCTGGCACAGTAAATCAGGGTTGGTTTTTCTCAGGGGGTGGCAGCACCAGCTCCTTTTTCAGCTTGCCTTCTAATTAATCAAGGCCCACTGGAGGCAGGGGTGGCTCTTTCCCATTACCTGTGTGCGTGTAGGCAGGGCAGAGTGAATTGATTTAAATCAAGGCAATTTAAATCATTGGTTTTTAAAGCATGATTTAAATCACCAAGAGAGAATCGTTGATATAAATCAAGTTTCCCACTGATACTACTTCACATATTTCTTAAACACTGGTGCAAATCTGATCACTAAAACATGTTAATTCACAACTCAGTACAGCATTTTACAACATCTAGGAGGGTATGCTTTGTGTAATTTTTTAGATAACTTGATTTTTATTAATTTAGGAAATAGTGCATAGTACTCACTTCTTGTGTCAAACTGCAGATGCAGCAGCAGTACACTAGGAATAAGAACTAAATCACACACAAACACAATAGCACTTATTTTATTGAACTAAATCTTAAATGGTTCACATTTGCAATTGCAGCAGTCTCCTGAGTTGCCAGCTAACAGCTGTCCTTAAGCTCTTTTTTTTAATTTTCAGATGTTATTAACTCTAACAGACAAGTCATCACAACACTAAACGTACGCTGTCCTTAAAACTTCTACAACTAGCTCTCATCTTCCCCACTCCCACTGTCATTTTTATTCATAGACTGAAACAGAAATACGAATTTTCCTGCTTTTTCAACTCCCAGTCGATTTCTGAGTTTTGAGTGAATAATACCAAACGATGAAAATATCGTAGCAGAGGAAACTACTGCTGTGAAAAGTTGGCTTAGCAACTGAAGGAATGTTGTTTCAAGGTGCATGGTTAATTTCCAACAATTCAGGGGAGTGACTTTGTTCAAAGCATCATCAGTAAACGTACTGTTTAAATGGATCTGCTCCAGTCCTAAAATTTATTGACTGGCATAACTGAGGAGTGATTTTGGGATGCCCATGCCATGGCAGCAGCATCATCTTCAAAAGTTAGGCATCTTCCTTTATATGTGGGGTTGAGAATGTTTGCAAGAAAATGGTGTGGGGTTAGTGCTTGATCCATTCACTTCTTTATTGCCTGCAGTTTAACTTTCTGGTGAGGTATTTCTTTCTTCAATGTCTCTTGAAATGCCTTCCAAATTTCAACAGCATAAGCAACGCAGCAACAATTTCTCTGAAGTAAAGGCTATGGATGTAGGCTTCGGTATACTGAGCATATCCTCTGCATTCCTCTTTAATCCATTGTTAGATACTTCGGATGAGATACTTCCATGTATTTTATCACGGTTTTCTTCATAAAGTTTTATGAGAATAGGCGAATTCTTAATAAATTGTTCAAAACAATCAACCGCCGAATTCCATCGAACTTCTTGAGGGAGAATTAGTTTGGATCCTCCTGATGTCTGAAGCAAAATGGCTGTTACAGAAGTATTTTGCGACTTCAAAAACATTTTCTTTCATTCCTGGAGAAGACGTATTTAAGTCTTTGGCTAAAAGATGCATTAAATGGGCACCACAGCCATATGTTATTAAGGAGCATCCTTCCCTTTTTTCTTCTAAGTATCTTCTCATCTTTGCCATGTTTGCAGCATTATCTGTGACAAAACCGCACATGTGACAGTTGAATTTTTGTTCACAGTTTATTACAGCTTTCACTGCCACTACTTTTAAATATTCTGTTGTGTGGGCATTTCCCGATCTATCTATTGTTTCTGAAAGATATGCAGCCCCATCGTCTGTGTCACACAGGCACATATTACTGGATCATTGTGTACATTGCTCCACCTATCAAGGCTTAAAGTGGCAAATTTCTCCCCAGTATTTCTTGCACGCTGTTAAAGTTCCTTCTCATACACTGTATCTAGCAACCTTCTACTGATGTCTGCTCTGCCAGGTGGAGTGTAGCCTGGTCATAAGGACTCAACCATATCAATGAAGTGTTTCTTGTTAACAATGTGAAAAGGAGAATTGGTGGCATTAATGAACCGAGTAATCTTTTCATCTGTGGTGTCTTGTTGCTATTTGCTGGTCCTTACTACAAGCCCATCCGTGGTGGTGGTTTTACTGGATGATTGAAATCTTTTGGTTGCTACTGATACTTGGTTGTCCGAAATACGTTCAGTTGCAGCACTGCTGCTAAAAGCCCCAGCGGATGACTTTGAGGTTGTTGCAGATAGACCGTCACAGTCAGAGTCTCTTATGCTTAAATGGGATCCTGAAACAAAAATCAGAAATGATTTTGAATAGTCAGTCTTCTCAGTTCTTCTCACTCTATTATTCTGTTAATCATTTACATTTTTTTCAGCAAGGATGCAGATCTGATTCCAAGTTACTAAAAAGTTAAGACTGACTGCACTTAGAGTGCACTTAATTTTGGCGTAAGCCCCATAGACAAACTCACTGGCACGTCTGGTTTTTGAGGAAGCAAGTGTAGGATGAGGTTCCCTTGGGAAAGCTAGTTATGCTGAAGTAAAATAGGGAATAGACTTATGACATAACCATTATGGTCTGTGGCCGTGATGTTCCAAAATAAGGGGCATGTATTATGTAATATAAAATAAGAAAATGACACCCAGTGGCAACTGGCATCTCTAGATTTCTCTTACTGCAGCTTTCTGTACCATATATTTGGGTGATTATTTAATTAACTAGGTTTAGAATCTAACAAGCTATAAGGATTAGCTAAGCTAAACTTTTTTTCTAGCAACATCCAACATAGCAAACAGCTTGGGAATTTACTTGTTAAATTACACTTATACTAAAAGGCATAGAGAGAATCTTGAAAAATGATGCATTGCAAAGTGAATTATTTACATTACTGATCAGTCGATCCACATTTTTCGTCAGACATATCCACATCTTCATCCACATCATTTTCTCCCGATAAGCACTTTTAATTATGATGTTTCATTCTTGCACCTGGGCCCTGCATCTCCTCCTTGCACTGCTCACACTTGACACATATACTTTTCCTCCCAGGGGAGGAATTTCTTTAGAATGTTCCCAGATAGGGTCTCTCTTGCACCCAGAAGCCATGATAGCTATGGCAAAAGTGTGGGGGAATATAGGAAGTGGTGTGTGTACTGAATAATGCCTTCCTTTTTTCTTTCCAGTCCATTCCACTGCTCCTTTCAACTCTGCCTTTGTCTCTCTGTCTTTAAGACAGTCTTAACTAACTCCTCTGCCTTGCTTGGCCCAGCTCCACCACCACATAAGCACAGAACAACAATCTATCCAGCCTGTCTTTCTTTGCACATGTGCCTTTAGTCTGGTGAGAAACTGAAACAGAAACTGAAAGCTAGAACTTTCAAGAAGCAAGAGGTGACAGTTAGGCTGGACAGACTGGAGCCATTAATTCATTTTCATGAGACTGAAAGTGCAGGTTTAGCATGTTTGTGATGAGATTTAATTGTAACTGTTTTTAAACAGGAGAGAAATTTAGTATTTTATTGATCATTTTATAAAAAACCAAAAACATCTGATTTAAATAGCGATCCCATCTTTTTTTTTGGATAATTGATTTTTATCTGCCCTGGGTAGGGACTAAACACAGCAGAGCTCCTTGCATAAGGAGAGGTTCTATGCCAATAAATGCAGTTCTTCAAGGGACGATTCTGTATGATCACACTCCTCTCTTTGGAATTCCCTACATGTGCGTGGCCTGGAGCTGAGGAGAGAGGAACTGAGGTGCTTAAGGCTAGCACCAACCTATGTATAAGTTGTGAAATTCGGTGTCTGAGGTGATGCTTGTGCAAACCCCAGTGGGCATTAAGTTTCGGATCATTGGAGTCCAGTTGCCTTGAATCTTGTGAGTGTGAATGTGTAGAGCTGCCCCTCGAAGAGCTACAGTTAATGGTAAGTAGCTTTTTCCCCAGAGTTAAAGCATCTGTGTTCTATTCCTGGCTTTGCAACAGATTTCCTGTGGTATCCTTGGGCAAGTCACTTCATCTGTCTGTGCTTTGGTGTCCCCATCTCTTATTAGGAAAAGTACCTCGCATGGGAGGGGGGTGAGGAGAATATTTAATAGTTAATATTTATAAAGTGCTATATGTTAGGTGTATTCAAGATTAATAATGTCACACTTGTATAGTGACAAGTGTTTACCTTTGTGAGCCCTGAGGAGCCAGAATGGTACTGGGAGAGTCATCTCAATTCTGTTCTTCTCTGTGTATCATCAGCAAAACTGGCAGTTAAATTCCCAGTGCAGAATCTGATTACCGGGCACAGTATAAAAGGCAGAAAAAGTCCAGCCTAAGTTTGTGTTGTGGCGGATGGAAGAACTGTATGTTGGTTTATGAACTGATCTGAAATTGAGGGAATAAATATTGAACCCTGCAGACTTGCTTTTGTTTAACTGAGCTTTGTCTGGGAGTGTGTTGATGCTTAAGACCTGCATCCACAGGGAGCAGTGCCAAGGTGTTTTGAGTGTGAACTCCCCGCCCTCCCCATAACAAAACCACCCCTGCAAATTGACAGTATAAAACCTATTCCCTGTCCCCTGAACACTCAGTGACCGTTGTCTTTCTGTCTTCATTCTAGGTCACCCACTGGTGCTTTCTCAGTCCACTGTGGTGCAGCTTCAGACGCCGGGAGTTCACCCTGCATCCCAGTCAGTCATTGCTGTCGCTGGAGGGGCCGCCAAGCTGCCCAGTCACGCTGTGAATGTACTGGCACCAGCTACAGGAAGCAGTTTGGCGAGTGGAAAAATAGCCGTAGCTAAACCCCTCCTCCAAGCTGCCACGCAAACTACGGGTGTGGATGTAAGCTCCAGCTGTTTTACAGTAGTGCATTTAGGTTTGAAACCACCTGTCCCTTCAGCAGCTGGCGCGTGATGGGGGAGTGCTTGTGGACTGCGCAACCTTAGGATGAAGGCTGGATGGAGCTCTGAACTGATGTGTGCTTTCGTACCTCTGGGACCTGGGGCTGAGCAGCTGCGCTTGACAAACAGTTCCATTGTCTAAATATCCAGAAAGAAATGTTTTCCTAACGTCCAACCCAGGAAAAAAAGGGTGTCAGATTGCTGGATCTTTTTTTTTTTTCTAAAGGCAGTTTGGGTGTGTGTGTGTATTAGTTATACTAGGGATGGGTAGATCACTGAATTTAAGACACCCCTAGCCCCACATCTGAGGGCCTTCACCCATCCCTAGAACCAAACCTAGGTAGTTTTAGAAAGTTCTGAAGTGTTTGGATGAAGATTTTATTGATGGTTTATAGTTCTGGGTACTTTGGGCCAGAGACTGGAAGTGCTTTTATACTCGAGATGAGGAGGGCTGGCCCTGAAGTTAGAGTACTGAACTGGGACTTGTAAGATTTGAGCTCTGCCACAGATTAATTGTGTGACCCTGGGCAGGTCACTTAACCTCTTTGTTCCTCATTCCTCTGGTTGTAAAATAGGAAAGTATATTATCCTCGTCTCCCATCTTTGACTGTTCCTATTTATATGATAATTGCACCCGTAGGGCTGAGTGTGGTACAAACAGTGGAGATGTGATCCCTTCAGGGAAAGCGTTGCACTGTGAAGAGACAAACCGATGAAGGGTAGGGGATAGAGATGCAACATACAAGCAAATGAGTGTGAAGAGTTTGACTCAGAGTTGTGTGGATTGTGCATTATTTCACTGTGGTTAGCGCACAGGAGGAAGGGAGCAGGGAAAGGAAAAGAGAGACTTAGGCACAGCTTGTCCCCTGTCTAGCCATGATGAGCAGGCTGCATATCATGATAGAGGTGAATCTTCAGAGATTTTTGCCTTTGTTTGTCTTGTGTACGTAGACTGTAAGCTCTTCAGGGGCTCTCACTGTGTGCACGTACAGCAGCGTACTGCCTTGTGCTGGGGCCTCTAGGCTATACCACAATTCACAGAAGAAAAGTGCTCTCATGCAAGCAGAAGAGTCTGTTTTCATGAGATTTCTCTAGACCAATCTTGGAAACTTGAGCTGTTCACATAATATCTAATCCCAACCTTTAGAAGTTGCTCCTTGGGTTTAGAAAGCTGCCAGTTAGCGATCTGTCCTTTTCCAGAGGAGGGTCTTGTGGGAAGAGGGAGTGCACTTCGGTGTGGCAGTATTTTGGTTTTATGTTTCTGCAGGTTTGTTGATTAGCAGACATGTTTGTTGTTAAATTTTTAATTTCTAACCATTTTTATTTTTTCCCAATTGCGGGAAATGAAGGGGGAGGGGGAGTGCTGGAGTTAGCGTTAGCTGGCGCTGGCAAGCAGGACTTGCGTGGCTGCGTGGCCCAAGACGCTGGGACACAAAGTGCAGGGTAGTTTGCAGTCCTGGTCCGGTGGAGCAGACATACCCAGCCAAGGCTGCAAGAAGGATGAGCCCCCAGCTGCAGGGGAGGCCTCCCTGCTACTGTACAGTTCCTGCTTGGGGACCTGTTCAGTAGTTGGTGAGTGAGGGAGCAGGGGTGCAGAGGGCTCCCTGCATGACTATGGGCCCCCTGATCCCTGCAGGTGCAAGGCATGGGGGAGGCTGCATTCCCACTGACTGTTAACCAGTGGGTATTTTTTCCCTTGATCTCAGGGTGTCAGCTGAAATTGACAATCACTGACATCTATCTATTTAAATTGAATCCTGGCAAGCCTAACTATGGTGCAGGACTTGCAGTATTTTTAAAATTAGCTACAAATGAGATTTAGCAGGAGGCAAATTTAGCCTGGTGCTCCTGGTTGGCTTCTGTTGCCCAGTAGATACAGTCCCTGAGAAGACACCAGAAGTGGCGTCAGTGTTCTGGCTGTTACATCTTTGGAAGTGATAGAGGTGGTCTTCTGACGTTTAAAACATTTTTAGCGAGGAACTAACTTGTTTAACAAACATTGGAAAAGTAGCGTCCTGCTTGAATTGCCTGGCTGTGCGCAGTGATTAATGGCACATAAACAAAATCGCTTTGTTTTGCTAAGTTATGTTAAGCATTGCTGACTTTTTCAGAGCTTGCAATGAAGAATGAAAGTGAGTGCATGAGTTCATGCACAAAATAAATATTTACGAAGTGTGCTAGAAACCGCAGTATATGGGAAAATGTTCTCTTAGCGTGGATTTTGTTGGACAGACTGGTCTCTGCATATTTATATTGCACATCCCATACAACATGAGGTGTGTAAGGTATCTTTTGAAAGATGTCAGGGTACGCGCCATGTCTTTAGCTTCTTTCAGCCAAGGATTTCAAGGCATTTTGCAAACACGTACTGATTCTTGCAGTATTTCTGAGTGAGGTGAGGGTGCTTAGTGGGAGGTTGTGTTGACCCGTCGGTCTTGGGAAGCTCACCCCCTCGTACCTGAGGAGTTTTGCTGACATTCACCCACAGGTATCTGGTCCCAACCTGGTGGGTCTTGCCCACATGCTCAGGGTCTAACTAATCGCTCTGTTTGGGGTTGGGAAGGAATTTTCCCCTGGGTCAGGTCGGCAGAGACCTGGGGTTTTTCACCTTCCTCTGCAGCATGGGGCACGGGTCACTTCCAGGTTTGAACTGGTATAAATGGTGGATTCTCTGTAACTTGAAGTCTTTAAATCGTGACTTGAGGAGTCAGTAACTCAGCCAGAGCTCAGGGGTCTATTACAGGGGGCGGGTGAGGGTGGGGGCCTGTGCTGTGCAGGAGGTCAGACTAGATCATCAGGACGGTCCCTTCTGGCCTTCGTCTCTGAGTCTGTCTTGTTATTTCTTTGGCTTATTGAGGGACAGAGGGGCTGACAAGCCTGCTAAGGCTGTGCTGAGGACCCCGGAAAGGCTTGTGCAGTGGGTGTTGGGGTGCCAGCTAGCCTTTCCTAGGGCCCAATGGTGCCTGGGTCAGGAGTCTGTATGGGCTTGCCATGGCAGCCTTCGAGTCTCCGAATGAGTGAGGGCCATTAGGGGCCTCACCATGCTTTCCAAGGGCATCAGGTTGTCAGGGGACTGAAGAACCTTCCAAGACTGGGGGGCAGGGAGTCTTCACTTTCTGGACCCCCTCAACAGAGATGGGGAGCAGGAGAGAGGATTCATCTTTCACTGTACTTCCCTCCATGTGGGTCTGGCAGTGCTCCTCAACTCCCGCTTCTGCTAACTCCCAAGCTTCTTGCCAGCTGTGCAAAACCCTCCCTGTCTGTGGATCTTGGCAGGTGAACCTCAGCCCTGCAGGCAGCATGAGGCCAACAGAAGGGAAGCTGCACTACTGTGCAACTCACAGCGTGCGTGAAGGGACCTGTAGGGATTCACGAGTGGGGCCCCTATCCGTGGACCTTAGGAGATCTGCAGCATCAGGGCTGTTGTCCATGGGATGGTGGGGAGAGGCCATGGTTAGCGGGAGTCTTGGTAGCATTTCCACTCATTGCTGTGGAACACCTGCAGTCTGCTGGTGGGGTGCTTCCCTCTTGTGGACATCTCAGGTTCTGCAAGAATAGGACTCCTCTAGCAAATGAGGATTTCCTGAGACATTAAAGCAATTCCTGTAGACAAAAGATGATAGGCAAACAACAGCATTATGAGGGTATATTATCTCTCAAGGGCATTAGGGTTTAGAGAAAAGCCTGAAGCCTAGGAAACTGAGGTAGGGTTACAATCCCATAACAAGTCAGTCACGATTGATAAGCGCCATAGCCTTAACGGTGTCCCAGGAAGGACAACAGTGTGCAAAACTCCCACTTGGGGGTCTGGGGGAGCGTACAGCATTCTGGTACAATACCCATCCACGTGGAAGCACGACTAAAATGGCTGTTGCAGTTGTATCAGTATCCATCCACATTTTATAGATGAGGAAACTGAGTCATGGGGCAGTGAAGAGACTTGACCAAAGTCACCCAGCAGGCCAGTGGCAGAGCTGGGAATAAAACCCAGGGCTCCTGAGTCTTAGGGATGTGCCGTATTGACTGGCTCACACTGCTTCCCTAGATAGCTTTGAAAAGCATGAACTGAGTGTGACTGACAGACGGCTGCCTGTCCGCATCTCCAGAGAGCCTGGAACGATAGCTGAGACTGGTCGGGGCTCCCTGCACTGGTGAAATGCAGCGTTCCTCACATGGAATTTGCTATGTTGCTTTAGTCAGGTGTTCGGCATTTTGGTTTCTGTCCACCTGTCCTGCTGGAACCGTCCTGCAGCTGCTTCTCGTTGTCTTGCTTTCCACGCAAGGGTCAGTGATTTGGGTGAGAGTGCGTGCCCTGTGGAACCTGGCAGCAGCGAGCCAGTGCTGGAGTCCAGCATGCTGTCAGGGAGTGGGTGGTGCTAGGAGTGTGGACTGGACAGTTATGCTGCCCAGAGAGTAGGGCAGTAACCACAGTCCATGGCATCAGGAGGATGAAACCAACTCTGCAAACATCTGCTCACAGTTCAGCCATAGTCACAAAAGCTAACGATGTTAGGAACCATTAGGGAAGGGATAGATAATAAGACAGAAAATATCATAATGCCACTATATAAAGCCTACATCTTGAAAACTGCATGCAGTTCTGGTCACGCCATCTCGAAAAAAGCTATATTAGAATTGGAAAAAGTACAGAAAAGGGCAACAAAAATGATTGCGCATGGAACAGCTTCCATGTGAGGAGAGACTACAAAACCTGGGACTGTCCAGCTTAGAACATAGGCGACAGAGGGATATGATAGAGATTTATCCAGTCATGAATGGTGTGGAGAGGGTGAATAAGGAAGTGTTGTTTGCCCTTCACATAGCACAAGAACCAGGGGGCATCTGATGAATTTAATAGGCAGCAGGTTTAAAACAAGCTAGTGAAGTGCTACTTTACCCAACAAACTTGTGGAACAAGCTTGTGGAACTCATTGCCAGGGGGTGTTGTGAAAGCCAAAAGTATGGGTTCAAAAAAGAATGAGATACATTCATGGAGGTTAGGTCCATCAATGGCTATTAACCAAGGTGGTCAGGGATGCAACCCCATACTCTGGGTGTCTCTAAATCTTTGACTGCCAGATGCTGGAACTGGATTGCAGGGGATGGGTCATTTAATAAATTATTGTGTTATGTTCACTCCCTCTGGAGCACCTGGCACATCCACTGTTGGAAGATAGGATATAGGGCCTGATGGACCATTGGTCTGACGCAGTATGGCTGTTCTTATGTGCTTAGGGATTACTGAAAGTGGCTGAAGGCTCCTCTTTACCTTTCTCACTTGCTGCCTGGATGTCATTGCAGAATCTGAGGTGTGGGGAGTGAATCTAGACTATATGAAAGGTGATTTGCACTCAGAACACTGTTAGATGCCTACCAACGCCTTCATATTTTGTGCAATCTGAAGCAGAAATTGCCAGTGGGTTCAGGCACAAGCACAGGCGTTGTACTTGAAACGACTTTTAGGTATTTTTTAAGAGGCTAGACTTCAAATTGTCAGCGTCTCTTTAACTAGCAATATTAGTGCAAGAATGAATGCCCTAGTGCAGGGATGTCAAACTCAAATACACAGTGGGCCAAAATTAAAAACTTGGACAAAGTTGCGGGCCAACCTTGATATTTATTGAAAAAATGTCTACAATTGAGGAAGTTTTTCCTTCTCATCAAATATAATGATGAACCTTTTCATATGGAAACAAACTTAAGTTTTGCTTAAACATTGAATCTGGAACAAGCAAAGCTTAATACTATAAACACATGTGAAATCGGTGCATGCGCTGTCTACCGGCGGGCCAGCTCTAGTAGACATTTGGTATTTTCTCGCGGGCCAAATATAATTACACTGCGGGCCAGATTTGGCCCACGGGCCTGAGTTTGACATCTATGCCCTAGTGCAAGAACGACTTTCTCTGCTCTTCCTTCATGGCATTGCTCACCAGTCTCTTGGTGTTCTCTCACATCCATTTAAAGAGGGTACCGAAGAGACAAAGGCAGAGGAAGGGATGTGGGATTGGGCCTAGTAAAACTAATTTAAATTGTTGCAATCACCCCTAGTATGGACACAATTATACTGGTGTTCATGTAGCTATGGTTTGTTTTGATAAATGCTGGGTGGTAAGCATCTTTATATTGGTATGGCTGCATCGATACAGGGAGGCTAAATTCAGTTTTGTACCAGTATAACTAAATGGATAGGAAAAGTGATGTAGCACCTGTAGTGGGTGTTCCCAAATAAGGGAGAAACTCTTAGAAGCACTGTGAAGAGCTGTAGTGGAAAAAGCCACGTGATGGGGTCAATCCCTATAAGAACATTGTTGATTAGACCAGAATGCTGTGCTTGGTGGGGATATGATATCCCGGACTCTAAAATTTAAAAAAAATAATATTTTTATTGGTCAAATGAAAGCAACTTTTTGCTGAGATTAAAACGCCCTACAATATTTGACCCAAACTACTGTTGTGCTAATGCAGGAAAGCTGGAAAATGGAACTGATTAGAGATTGCCTCGTGTTTGAATGTTGCAAGCTGAATGAAGGGAGAGAGCAATCAGCATTTATTATGAAAATAAATTAGACTTCAAAAATTCTCTCAGTATTCTGAGCTGGTGATTAAAAAAATAGGTTAAAAAGAATTGTATTTCAAATGATTTTTAGTCAAACACCATTTAGTTCCCTCATGCTCCATGATGAAGTGAGGAAAGGCACAGTGCTGTGATTTCTGGCTATATTTGTGCATGGGTGGGTGGGGGAAAGAACAATACTGTATTGAAAAGCAGATTCTGGCATTTCATCTCAACTGCAACATCGTTAAACGGGGGGTCCTGCAAGGAATCTGCCTGTATGGGCACACAGCTCTGGTATCACTTTCAGATTGATTTTGCAGTGAGGTCCTTCTGCCAAGTAGCTGAGTATCAGGCATAAACTGCATAGCATGTTTGGCAACATTTTAGCTTTGGGTTCTTGCTGAGTATTGGTTTGTGATTAAATACCTGGCTGTTTCATTAGCTGACCTGGCTGTGTCTGAAAGAGACAACTGTGTTTAAAAAAATTCTAATTAAAACAAATCCTTTCAAGTCTCCTAGAAGAAGAAACCAGGAATGGGAGGGTTGGTAGACAGTTGTTCTCCAAGAAATGACCAGTGGACAAATAATTTGGGGGGGAGAGGGGAAGCTGGAGAGAAGATGCCCTGACTGAACTTTAACAGAATGCGATGTGAAATATGTCAAGGAAAGAATTTAGGCCACATCTTCCATTGATGTAACTGCTCAGAGCGCCACTGATTTCAATGCAACTGCACTAGTTGACACCTGCTGAAGATCTGACCCTTTATGCTGAACAGGAAAAAGAAGTTTGTGAACCGCTGTGTAGGTGCTGGGTGACTTTCTGGTATGTTGATCTCCCTTCAGTAGCACTGAGACCATCCCTACTCCCTCTTCTTTTTTAATATGGATATTTCCATCCTTACTGGCTGGCTTCAGTTTTTTCTGGCACGCAAAGACACAAACTGCTCTTGGTGTTTATTCCAGTTTCTATTATGAAGCCATTTTCCTATTTTAAACAAATTATTTTCTCATTCTTCCTGTCTGTTTGATGGTAAAACCATTTTCATTTAACTTCTTTAAAAACCTCACATAATATTTTAAAAGCCATAAGACTATTTATTGGCTCCAAACCTGGTGGAAAAAGTGAATGTAGCCTTGCTCCTGCTGTGAAATTTCTCTTTGGGGGTTTCTGAGTGAACGAGTGAACCTTCCACTACAAAGCATTCTTGCTGCAAAGCCCACCCCTCCTCTGGATGAAATGATGCTATATATTAAAAGACACACCAGCCCTGTGGGTTGAGCCAAAGCACAATTAAATACAGCACACTTTTCAGAAATAAGCCTCCGTATTTTCAAATTGTGCTAGAAGCTTAATTTAAACTTGAAAAAAGGAGGACATTCAGATCCAGTGTTGAGGCTTTTCTCTTTGCACTGCACAGTGGGATTAAAACTCTCGTCCCACAGATGAAAGAGATGAGACAATGAGAGGGATTGGGGCTCCTCTCCTCCCTCCTGTTCACTGTTTAACTCCACAAGCCTCCACATCACCCTGTCTTTTGCAAATTTGGATTCACTTTTGACTGCTCTTTCTCCATCATCCCCTCCCCACATCCAGGCTGTGGTCAGCTTTTATTAGCTGCTCCTCTGTGTTGTGTCTAAGACCTGCTTTGTGCTGTCTGTTCTGACTGCCAGAACCTTAGTCTGTGCCTTGATGCTCTCATGTCTTGGGTCTTGATTAAGTGATTCCAAGGCCGGGAGGGACTAGTTCACCTCCTGTGTAACACAGGCCATAGAACTGCCCAGAATTAATTCCTGTTTGAACTAGAGCTGATCTTCTAGAGAAACATCTAATCTTGATTTTAAAATAGCCAGTGATGGAGAGTCTGCCAGTGCTGTTCCAATGCTTCATTACTCCTATTGTTTTGTTTTTGTTTTTAAAAAAAAAAACCCGTTGTGCCTTTCCAGTTTGTCTAGCTTCAGATTCCAGCCTCTGACTCTTAATGTTTGTCTGCTAGACTGAAGAGCCCAAAGGATTTAAGTGTGTGCTTAACCAAAGTAAATGTGAGTTAAATCTGTATTTAACTTTTTAAGTGCTTTTCTGGATCAGAATGCACTTTAAAAATGTTATGTCCTTTGCTGAACTGAAGCCTTATTTAATGTAAATTCATCCCTTTTTCTTCTCCTCTCCCTGATATCAAGTTAGTTTGACGGAATCTGTTTTCCATAAACCCATGTTGATTGCATTATTTACATTACCCTCCGTTAGTTCATTATTAATCAAGTCCCATATCAGCTGTTCCATTATCTGCATGGGATCGACGTCAGGCAGACAGGCCTATAATTACTCAGATCATCAAAAATTGGCACAACATGAGCTTTCTTCCAGTCTCCTGGAACTTTCCCAGTGCTGCAAGACTTATTGAAAATCAACATTAATGGTCTAGAATAACTGAGCCAGCTCTTGTAAAACTCTTCAAGTTATCTGGACCTGCTGATTTAAAAATGTCTGACTTTATTAGCTTCTGTTTAACATCCTGCAGAGTTACTAGTGGACTGGAGAGGGTGTTGTCACCATATGATGAGACTGTGTCACACCTGTTCCCCCGCTCCCCAAATACTGAACGGAAATATGTATGGAACACCTCAGCCATTTCTGTATTATTATTCATAATTCTTCTATTTCTGTCTAGTAATGGATCAGTATCGTGGGAGTATGTTTGTTCCTAATATATTTAAACAACTCCTTCTTATTGTCCTTAACTCTGTTGGCTGTAGATTTCTCCTAGTGTTCAGCAGCTAACATTGCAGAGGCACCAGTGGGTGGCTGGTGCATTTCAGCTGTTCTCTACAGGTTAAAAGTGTAGAATTTAAGTAGCTTAGGTGCCTGATCTGTGTTTTTCAGTTTTTTCCAATATTTGTTTTCTCTTAAATTTAATCTTAACTCTGAATTGTGTGGGTTTCTAGTAGGTGTTTTTTTGATAAATAGAAAGATCTTGTGTAAGGATTTTAACCTTACTTTACTAAAATATTGAATTCTGGCTTACCAACATTTTCCCCCCATTTTGAAACATTCTCCAAAGGGAAGGAGTAGAAGTGCCGAAGTTTGAGACATCTAAATTGAACTGGTGGATATACTGTAATGAATAATCCTGCACAGGTCCTGGGGGATGGCCTGGATGGGGCCAAAATCTATTTCCTCTACCTAACTTCCAGGATTCCAGACCTTTTAAAGAAGTAAATAATAGGCATTTAATCTTTGTTGACTGAAATTCCACATGGCTCATAGGAATTATACTACTGTGTCAATCTGAAATATGTTCTTGTATCTTTCCTCTCCCATGCAATGCTGTTTATCTGAACTTTGGGTAGCCAAACTGCTCCTAGCCTCTACACCGTATCCAAACGCCTTGCTTACCTAAGACCCTGTTTTCCTATGCATGATATTGTGTTTTGCAGTATCTGAAAAGTTTCAGCAGGGACCAGAAAGGTGTTTGTTCACAAAACTCGATGCTTATAGGGAACATTAAAAACCCTACAGAGAAGCTGGAATAAGTACAAACAGCTTCTTTTTCACAGGATTAAGTCAGTGGCAGCAGACTAGACATATAAATGATCTTTACAGAATGCAATTAGATCAGCATGGAGAGAAGCCAGATCCTTAGTGAATTGTATCTTGTTTCCTTGGTCTCTGTGATCCTGCTGTATTGTCGTGAAAGAGAATAGTAGTGAAATGTTAGCAGCGTGGTTTCTTCAGAGTGATAGAATGGCTGTCAGTGTCTAAACGGAGAATTGGCTGCAAAAACTGCACAGCACAATTCTGTAGTTATAAGACAATTCTATGCAGGGAGGAGACTGAGTAAAGCTGTGTGATGTTCCCGTCTGCAGTCTGGACTGGTGTATAGCTGTCACCCCAATCCCTCACTCCTGAAGCCCATCTTGCACTTGCTCTGCTGTGTGAACCCCCAGTCCTGGGTCAGCCCACGCAGAGCCTCCTCCAGGCAAGCGGTTTTAATTTAGTGAGTGAGTGCTTCTGGCCAGCCACTCATGGGATTATGCAGTAGAATCACCCAAGCAAACACCCCCAGTCCCAGATGCAACCCTAGGAACTTCCATCTTCAATATTCAGTGCTGCTCACTGAATCTTGCAAGCTCAGATTAGTTCGTCAATTTATCAAAGAAATTGACGTACGCCAGCTTTGTCACTTTAAATGAAGTCTCTACACACACCCAAACCACATGCACTGCTTTAGATAAAACATACAAACAAGTTTATTAAGTACAGAAAGATTTTAAGTGATTTATAAGTCAGAGGAATATAAATCAGATTTGATCAGGAAGAAATAAAAGCAAATCACATTCTAAACTAAGTGTAACACTCTCAGTAACCTTACAAATGTTAGATAATGCTCACCATAGGCTGGCTGACTTCCTTCAGGTAGGTCCTCCCCCTGTGGACAGTCCCTCAGTTGCTTGATATTGTTTTGTAGATGGAAGTGGAGGAGGGAGAGCGAGAGCAAAATGTCTCCTCTTTTAATATGTTCCTTCGCCACCCTCTGGGGTTAGGTGACAGACAATGTCCAGCATGGCTTTCTCCACTTGAGTCAAATGAGTATCCTTTCCCAGTGCTTAGGCTAGTTGTTGTTCCTGGAAGAGCTGGGTTGTTTTATACGAGCCTTAGTGAGGCGTGAACTACTTCTCTGCTTTTGGAGCATTTTACTTAGATCCGCCTCTAGCCTTGTGAGAAGTATTTGGGAATATTACATAGCAGAGCTTCATAACCATGCATATGACATTGCCACAAACATACTACTATAACCATAATGTGCAGTATGTCGTGAGCATTCCAAAAACACCTTGTGACATATTTAGCATTACAGTTTATAGTTATACTGTAAGGGTGAACATGAATGATATGCAGTCACACCATTAGGGTGTACATGGTGTGCAGTGTGTCACAAGCTGCCACAAATAACCTTAACTTTGCCTCTTGTATTTGCACTGAGCCTTCAACCAAAGCTGTCTGGTTTGTGGAGTTTACAAACTGTGCTGTTCTCTTATCATTCTATTAATTTTCACAAACTCCTACCCCCATAATTGTTCGAATTATGTTCCTTTTTAATAAACAGTACTCTAATATTTGTAAGTCACTAGTGTGTCCATTATTAGGCTATTGGATTACTCTTCAGGTGGGTGAAAACCATTAGCTTTCAGTCTTGTGTGCCTCAGTGCACTTCAGGCAGATACAAATAGATTAATGACACACCCCCTGTTATTATTAGAAGTTGTATCTTATCTTTGCCTATGTGTTTCCTTAATAATGCAAGAACACAATTCCCATTCCTAGGCTATGCAGAAAAGACACGCCATGGAAGATTTCTTAGCAAACTAACTCCAGCTAATGCTAGTGTGGACCCTGACTCTTCTTGTCTTTAGCAGGTTGCTTTCAGGTCAGCTTAGGTCTCAAATTTAGGTTGTGAGAATGTTTATTAAACTGATCGACGGAACTGTTTCGGTGCTTGGTTTCATTCCAGTGGAAGCAGTGTCCAGTGTCAGCTGAGGTGTTGAAAGAGAAGGTGCTGGAACAGTCTGATCAATTAAAGGGCAGCAAGGCCCCATCCTCATTCTCCTTGGCCTTTGACACCATCAACCAGTCTGTACTTTCTAAAATCTTGTCTTCTCTTGACTTTTCCTGGTTCTCTTCCCACTTGCTCAATCCCTCCTTTGGCAGCTCGTTTGGTTCCTCCTCCCCCCCACTCCCCTCCCCGCAGATGAGCCTTGCCGTGAATGAGAATCGGACCCCAGAATTTGGAAGGTGCAGTGAGGTGATGTCACTGCCTCTGAGCCAGAGGAGGAGGGGCCACCCTCCATGCCCGGGTGTGTGGAGCTGAACCAGTATCGCTCTTCCCCTGGCAGTGGGTGGCGGGACAGGAACTATAAAAGACAGAGCCTCCAGGTCAGTTATGGCCAAGGCAGTGAGGGAGACAGACGCGCCCTGCTTGCTCCAAGATGCTGACTCAGCTGCCAAACCCAGAGGCAGCCTGCCCACTAGGGAGCCGGTGCCTGCAGGGAGACCTGTCCCACGGAGTGGAGAAAGCTGCCTGGTCTCAGGTGCGCTCTAAGGGCTGGATAGGAAATAGCCCAGGGGCAGCTGACTCTGTGTTGCGGCTGGATTCCCTGCTGACCCAGTGGAGGTACTGTCCCCCACTGGCAGGGCCTGGGCTGGGACATGGTGTTGGGTGGTCCCATGTCCCCCTAGCCCCTGCCATCGCACCCCTGGAGTGACAGCTCCCCATCTACCGAAGTCCCTAGACTGCTTTGGGGCACAGCCCTATACGTTACTGTTTGGCTCTGCCCCTGCCCAAAGGCTCAGAGCTCATAGACCGTGTATTTGCCTGGCCCTGCCGTCCAAGGGGAGCAGAGGGGGCAAAAAACCTAGCTGGCTTCAAGACTCGGCTTCATATGTTTATGGAGGCAATGGTATGATGGGACAGCCTAATTTGGCAATTAACTGATCTTTGACTACTAGTGTTAAATATATCCAGTGGTCTGTGAAGGGATGTTAGATGGGGGGTGGTTCTGAGTTAGTACAGAGAACTCTTTCTGGGTGTCTGGCTGGTGAGCCTTGCCCACATGCTCAGGGTTTAATTGATAGCCATCTTTGGGTTCGGGAAGGAATTTTACCTCAGGGCTGATTGGCAGAGACCCTGGGGGGTTTTTGCCTTCCTCTGCACCATGGGGCACAGCTCACTTGCTGGTAGATTCTCTGTACCTTTAAGTCTTTAAACCATTATTCGAGGACTTGAATAACTCAGTCGTAGGTTAGGGGTCTATTACTGGAGTGGGTAGGTGAGGTTCTGTGGCCTGCTTTGTGCAGGAGGTCAGACTAGATGGTAATATTGGTCTCTTCTGACCTTAGAGTCTATGAGACTTGGGGGAAGAGCTGGGGCGGTGGTGGGCCCTCAAGGGCAGGGACTCGGGTGGAAAGAGACAGGGCAGGGGAGGTTCTGGCACTCCTGCTGGAGTGTTTGGTTTACAAATATTACAAAGTTGGCAACCCAGTCTGTTCTACTTGGAGGTATGTCCTGATGAGAGAGTAGATGCCATGGTGATGAACACATTTGGAACTCTTGGATAGAAGTGCTCAGTTGGCTGAAAAGAAAATAGGAGAACAGAAATTGTACATGAGACAGCCAGCATGCAAGTAAGTTAGGGTTCCCTATTTTAACTCAATTCCTTGGTCCCCATCTAGATTAACATCCTGAGAAGACAGCAGCGCATGATCAAAAACCGGGAGTCAGCCTGCCAGTCCCGCAGGAAGAAGAAGGAGTACATGTTGGGACTGGAGGCCAGGCTGAATGCTGCATTGCTGGAGAATGAGCAGCTTAAGAGAGAGAATGGCTCACTGAAGAGGCAGCTGGATGAATTGGTGTTAGAGGTAGGAAGTGTTTGTGGAAGGACAAAATCCATGCAGTGCTTTGTTTAGAACAACATGGTAATGAACTTTTATTGGCACGGGCCGCAGAATGGCATGTGCCAACAGCTGGGGACGGTAGAGATGGCTGTTCTGGACCTCTGCTATTAATTTAAAATAATGCTCATGTTCCCCATAACTTTTCCCTCACACGCTGGTCTGGAGCCAGAGTTCCCCTGTCAGCATGCTGTCTGTTTCAGTCTATCTTATGGGAGAGAGATCTGCTGCACATACTTTGATGCCTAGTTTTATCATTTATGCATGGACGATCGAGATGCTAAAGGAGCACGCAAGGAAGATAAGACTATTGTGGAGAAAATATACGAATTCTTTGCAGTGGTCTTCACAGCTGATGATGTGCGGGAGAGTCCCAAACCTGAGCCATTCTTTTTAGGTGGCAAATCTGAGGAACTATCCCAGATTGAGGTGTCGTCAGAGGAGGTTTTGGAACAAATTGATAAATAATAGTTACCAAGTTAGTTTGTTTGGCTTCTGAAATGCGTATGTGTTTTCAAATTTGCACTTACACTGTGTATCTGCTCTGGTCTTCCTGTTTAGAACCAGAATCTTAAAACCCCATCTCCAAAGAGAAGAGCTGTGTGTGTGATGGTGATACTGGCCTTTGTAATGTTGAACTATGGCTCACTCAGGTAAGCTGCCATCAAGCTCCCTTCCTCCAGCCTCTCCCCACAACAATAGAATTAATTATTGATTTGAATCCATAGCATTAATCCCCCCCAATTGTATTCCACCTGGATCTTTAATACAGTCTGTCTGGTGGGGAAGGCCGTAGGCTCACAGCAGAGGTTTTTTCCTTGGAATCATCCATGGTATAAGGGACTTCTCAATAGTTCACTTTGAAGCTTTGAAAAGTAACAGTGGGAAAAGGGATGGGAGTGTGGGGGAGAGGGGAACCTCTGGACATAAATTACTCTATTTCATTCAGTGACAAAAAGATAAAAAGGGGAGAAAATAAATAGCAAGTTTCAAAACGATTTTGGTTTTCAAAAACAAAATGAAAATCGCAATTCAAAATGAAATTAAAAAAAAAAGAAGAAAAATCAGATGACAAGTTCGCTCTAAAAGCTTAGTTTTTGTGAAACCCTGTTTTTCTCTTTTTGGTCCAGAAATTCCAGTCGGCTCTAGCTCCCTGACTTTGATAGAGTCAGTCTTAAAACTTGGCTCTTCTTTCAGAGTGCCAGCATCCCTTTCAGTTGAGCAAGTGGAGTTAGTTTAGAAGCAAAATAATAATGCATTTGTCCTGCTATCATGGAACTTCTTTGGCTCCTGGGTGCCCTGTAAAGAGTCACAGCAAGCATGGTTTTAACTCATGTGAGTTTCTCATCTCTCTTTCCTCCATCATGGGCACATCCCTCATTGCTGGAGGGCCAAACTTCTGGCTGTGTAATTATAGTCAGAGCTCTGCTTAGTCTTTTCTGGTGATCTGATTTACAAAGTTCCCAACATAATGTGACTGCGGTGCTGCAGAGGACAGTTGTGTTCTCCCCTTGATTCCATCCCGAACTGACATTCAAGCCTGTGGGTTGAACAATGTCCAGCTGAATATAAAGCATATGCACTATGGCTGTTTAAGCTGGGAGCTGAAATTAATTCAGATAGCCAAAGGAGCAAGTCATGGTCCTTTGGTGGAACCCCCAATGGGTCACAGAATGAGGGGCTGAGAGAGAACTTCTCTGCTCCCTCCGAGAGCTGTTATAAATAAAATAAGTCTTTAGCAGAATGGAGACAAAAACAAAGCTGTTCTTTTGGATTCTGGTACTTAGCTCCCCGTTCATTAAAGTTGGCTTTGGAAAGTAGGTCTCTGTCCTTTGTGGACCCCATTACTGCTCCCAACGTGGAACGTTATGATAGATCTCCAGTTGCTGTATTCTGTGTATTTGCCTGTTCTGTGTGTGAAAAATCCCCTGAACTATAAGAGAAATTAGATGAAGGTTTCTAACCATTAGGGGAGTGAAGTTCTGGAACAGCCTTCCGAGGGAAGTAGTGGGGGCAAATGACTTATCTGGCTTTAAGACTAAGCTTGATAAGTATATGGAGGGGATGTTATGATGGGATAGTTTAATTTGAGCAATTGATTTGGATTATCGGCAGATAAGTCTGCTCAAAGGTCTGTGGGAATGTTGGATGGGATGGGAACTGAGTTACTGCAGAGAATTCCTTTTTGGGTGTTGGCTGGTGAGTCTTGCCCACATGCTCAGGGTTTAGCTGATCGCCATATTTGGGGTCGGGAAGGAATTTTCCTCCGGGGCAGATTGGCAGAGGCCCCGGAGGTTTTTCGCCTTCCTCTGCAGCGTGGGGCATGGGTCGCTTGCTGATGGATTCCCTGCAGCTTGAGGTCTTCAAATCTCACTTTTGAGGATTTCAATAACTCAGTCATGGGTTCGGGGTTGTTATAAATGTGTATGGGTAGGGTTTTGTGGCCTGCCTTGTGCAGGAGGTCAGACTAGATGATCATATTGGTCCCTTCTGACCTATGAGTCTATGAGTCTATGAGAGAGAGAGAAATTAGAAGGAAATCTGGATCTAAGGTTCGTTAAAAGGATACTGCCAAGATGATCCTGTAGTGGATAATGAAATGTTTCTCTCATGTTTACTAACAACAGCTAGATTGTTAAAACCAACTGGATTTTAAACTCTAAGTGACTTGCCAGTACTGATGCTATCTGTCTTCGACTTGCACTTCCTTCAGTGTCGGCAGTGAAACTGGACTGGACAGTTTTGCTTTACTTCTGATATTAAGCCCAGTTTGCTGAATATCAGTTGTTTGTGTTTCAGACATTGGGGTGGGGAGGGGGGGTTTAGAACCTGTACTGACCTTCAAGCCATCTCATTTACATTGATTTTTAAAACTCTGAAAATACACATTTTCCCTTGATACATAAAAGTTGGACCTAAACTACTTGTTTCTGCCCCTTGAACTTGTGATCCAATAAAGTTAGTCCTTTTGGTAATGCTCGTGGGCTTTCTTTTATAAACACAGGACAATTGCTGATTTTCTGGCTTTGGTAGACCTTCATAGGTGTTTTGCATAGAGCCTAGTGTGTGGGTTCCTGCAATCTTGCATGGAGAGATTGCAAGAGAGGCCTGAGGGAAAAGACCCTGCCGGAAGGGGAAGCTAGCACTGGACATTTGGTTCAGCACTACCATGCCCAGTGGAGCTGTCCGGGGTCAAGAGCCTCCCCTGTCTGAGCAGGGTCCAGGCATTATGTCGAGGGGCATGGGGAAGTAACCCAAGGAAGCCAGCAGCTTTCCTGAAGCCACAGCACGAGGCTGCTACTTGTAGGGTCCTGGGTTGGGGCTCAGAGTTGAGGGTGGGACTAGGTCGTCGTCGTCTCTCCTCCACCCCCCCGCCCCCCCCAACCAGCCATTCACTGGAGGGGCAAGAGCCTGTGAGAACCAGAGACAGAACTGGGAGCCAGCAGGGAGCGGTCATCTTAGTGAGGCTGTGTTACCCTCCCCATAACTAGCGGGTGGAAGAACAGTAAGGGGTGAAGCAGTTCCCCAACCTACCGCTGGAAGGAAGCACTGGGCCCACCGAGGTGGAGGAGGAGCTTTGTCACGGTGCGTGCACACCATGCGCCTGAGTCTGGAGATTTTTAATGTGCTGTGCCTGTCAGTCCGCACTTGTGCAGTTGCTCCGTGCCCTGACCGACATCTTTCCGGTTCCCTCTCACCACTGCATGGCCTGAGTCGAAATCTCGTGTGTCCCAGCTTCTTCCTCAGCTGCATCTTTCTTTCAATTAATTGTAAATAGCTTTTCAGTATTTTTATCTTTTAGACTTCACTTAATGTAGTTTGTTGTTTTTCCCCACCCCACGGAGGTTCCCCCAGGAAAGCTGGTATGATGCCCAGGGTCCTGGGGTTTGAATTGTGTCTGCTAATCCCGCTCGTTTCTGGGTGTGACGAATATCAGCACTGTCTCTGCTGCCTAGGTGAGGTTCACATCTCAGCCTAGTGCAACATTTAGACACTCAGACTTTAAGGTCAGAAGGGACCATCATGACCATCTAGTCTGACCTTCTGCACATCACAGACCCTCACCCACCCATTCCTGTAATGTGCCCATAACCTCTGGCTGAATTCCTGAAGTCCTCAAATCTTGATGTAGACTTCAAATGACAGAGAATTCATCGTTTATGCTAGTTCAAACTGGCAAGTGACCCGTGTCCCATGCTGCAGAGGAAGGGAAAAGACTCCCAGAGTCTCTGCCAGTCTGACTGGTGGGGAGAGTCCTGCCTGACCCCAAATATGGTGATCAGTTAGACCAGCGGTTCCCATCCTTTTTGGCTTGAGGGCCACAAATATCATTTTTCCAACCCTGAAGGGCCCCCAGTCATAAAAAATAATAAAAACTCATAAAAATGTATTGACGTACACACCATTAAGGACTACAAATCACTACATATGTAAAGACAACATTTTGATGTTACTGTGCTCATTTTTACATTCACTATTTCACACCTACAAATCACTCCCAGCATGACACACGCTCACAGACAAAGCACTAGTGTCGGTGAGTGACTGTTACTACACACTGAAGCACGTGGCCTGGCAGCGAGCTAAGTCACTGTGGGTGACCTGCTAAGTGCAGGCCAAACCGGAAGGCCCTGATTTTTAGAGTCTTGCCCCTGCCTCAAGCATGGTGGGTCCTGGTCGCTCTGCCAGCAGTTTCCTCCCCCATCAGGGCAGCTGGACGGAAGGAGTTCAGCAAGGAGGCTGCCTCCTCACTGGTCTCCCCGGCTGCAGCAGGGAAACCACAAGCATCCAGTAGCCCCGTGTGCTCCATCTGGGTCTCTAGGCAGTGGGTCCTTCCTGCAGCCTCTTTTGGCCATCGGGCCACAGGTTGGGAACCACTGAATTAGACCCCGAGCTTGTGGGCAAAACCCATTAGCCACACACCTCAGAAAGAATTTTCTGAGTAATTCAGAGCCCACCCTTCCCCTCTAGTGTCCCATCTCTTTCCATTGGAGATGTGCTGAAAGCGGTCATAGATAGGTTTATGGAGGGAATGGTATGATGAGAGTGCATATGGCCTATCAAGCTCAGTCTTGAAACAAACTAGGATTTTTTTGTACCCACTACTCCCCTTCAAAGGCTGTTCCAGAACTTCTCTTCCCTGACGGTTAGAAACGTTTGTCTAATTTCAGGCCTAAATTTATCATCGGCTGGTTTGTTCTTGTTCCGACATTGGCCCTTAACTTGAATAACTTCTTAATTTGCTGTACTCTCCCACACTCCCCTTCCTCCTCCCCCAAGTTGTGAGGGTTGGAGCTAAGACTTTAAAACATCTGATGGAGCAGGCTGAGACCCCAATCAGATCCAAGCTGGGGAGACAGATCCCCGGACAACATCCTCATCTAGCAGGCAGCGCCCTCTGAGCACAAGCGTGGGAACTGAGGCTCAGACGTCCACGTCTGAGGACAAAGCTGCTCATGAGAATAAGGACACTCTCATAAGCTTAGAGGCAAACCACATTTGTTCATGCCTGTCCTGAAGAGAAAAGATCCCTCTCTGACCCCTTCAAAGTGCCCTCGCGCACAGATACTAAAGGTTTAGGCCTGAGTAAAGCTCCTTGGCAAGAGAAAATAGCGTGAAGGGGCACAGATCTGTCAGCTCTGGTATTGGTTCTGACATCTAAAACACAGGACAGACTTCCATTGAAGCTCCTTTTGACTTTCAGATCAGAGATGGTGCCAATACCGTTAAGGTCCAGGGAAGCTCCAGATCTAAGGCTCCAGCAGTGGGCTCACTGCATCTCAGGGCAATCAGAGGCTGTGTTTCCACAGAGAACAGTGTCACTCTCCTCTATCCTCTCGGGTTCACCCTTATTCAGAGAGAGACTCACTCAGGAAGAGGAAGCTTGTCTGAGAATGGTCTCCTCTCCTCTCTCTTCTCCTCCTCCTCCTTCCCCCCACTCCCTCCCGCAAGCCTGAGTACATGACCATCAGTACTGTCGGTTCTGCTGCTGGTTTGGGACTTGGCTTTTTCTCCCGAGTCGTTGAAAGCTCTACAGGAGTCTCTGTATTACCAGACAGAGATGGCCTGGGACAGAAGCCCCAGGAGAGCAAGGTTCTGTCCTCCGGCCAGACATGACTTGTCAAGAGACAGGTGGTACTCAATGCAATGGGGTCATCCTCTGCCAGTTGATCCCTAGTACTGGTACTACGGGGGCCCCTAGGATCCCTATCCTAAGCATGTGGGATTGGTGCATGAACCAAATTTACCATCTCCTGGCCAGTCTCAACCAGTCCTGTTGGAGTAGTCGGAAGACGAAGGTGAACCAGATCCAGTTCCAGGAGCAATTTCATCATCTTCCCTGGATGAGGCAGCTTCCATATCTTCACCATCTCTGACTGATGATTTCAGGCAATACCAGGAACTGCTGCCCAGAATGACGTCTGAGCTGCAGATACAGCTTGAAAAAGTTCAGGGGCCCCAGCATAGATTGCTGGACATTTTGCAGCTCTCTGGCCCCAGTCAAGAGGCTCTCCCAGTCAAGGTCAGCCCTGGCTCCCACTCAAACAGTCAAGTTTATTGGGGCCCTGCTAGATTCCATGAGGTCAGAAGCGTTCCTGCAATTCAGTAGCTCTGCCTCAGACTGCAATCCCAGCTCTCTGTGGTAGTCCATGGGTTTCTGAGCCTGTTGGCCACATGTCTGCATGCACACAGGAGATCCATTTTGCCAAGTTGCACCTTCACCCCCTTCAGATGTGGCTCGGGTGGTTTACCGCCCTGCCCTGCATCCTCTGGACAAGTTGGTTTGCCTCCCTCGCTGAGTCCTAGATTCCCTACACTGATGGGAGTCCCTGTGCAATGTGTGCCAAGGAGTCCCCTTCACACAGCCCTCTCCGACCAAGTCATTGGTTACCGATGCTTCTCTTTTGGTTGGGGGGCATCTGGACTTGTTGAGAGTGCAGGGCCTGTGGTTGGAACAGGAAGCTTCACTCGTATCAATGTGCTGGAACTTCAGGTCATCTACAACGCATGCCATGCCTTCCCAGACCACATGAGAGATGCAGTGGTTCACATACTCACTGACAATATCACCGTAATGTACTACGTGAACAAGCAAGTGAGAGGCGGGGCATATTCCTGGTTACTCTACCTGGAGGCAATCAAGCTGTGGCAAATTTTGCATCAAAGAAAACATTCTGGTAGCAGTCTACTTGCCAGGGGTGCAAAATAGTCTTGCAGACCATCTCAGCAGGGCTTTCTCCCTGAGCCTGAAAGAAGGGTGTTTTCAGGTTGTCTTTGCAATGTGGGGCATCCCCTCAATCGACCTGTTGGCAACAAGGGAAAACAGGAAGTGTTGACTATTGCACTCTCGAGGGGGTCTCACCCTGGGCACGCTCTCCAACGCTTTCCACTGCAGCTAGCAGTCGGCACTTCTGTACACCTTTCCCCTCATTCCGACCATTCCCCAGGTTATTCTCAGGCTCCAAGGGGATCGAGCCAAACTCATCTTCATTGCTCCAAAGTGGCAGAGACAGAGATGGTTCTCAGACCTCCTTGTTCTGTTGGCTCAGCCTCCCATCCTGCTTCCTCTCCATCCTGATCTGCTCACTCAAGACCACAGGAACAACCTCTATCCTGTGATCAGCTCGCCACACCTTATGGCATGGCTGAATGAAGAGGTGGAGCAGTGCTTTGTGACTGTCCATCAGGTCCTGCTCAACAGTAGGAAGTCCTCCACAATGGCAGCCTATTTACGAAGAATCTCTTCCACTTCACTGTGGTCCTTGACCCATGGGACACAATGGAAAGGGGCTTCTGTCACTGAGTGTGCACTTGGCAGTGTTATCAGTGTTCCATCCCCGAATTCAAGGGAAATCTGTGTTTTCCAGTGTCATAGTGATGAGATTTCTGAAGGGGCTTCCTCCAGTCCGGGAACTGGTTCCCTTATGGGACCTAAATGTGGTTCTAGTGGCATGGATGGGCCCTCTGTTTGAGCCCCTTGGATCCTGTCCGTTGCCTCTCCCTGTCTCAGAAGACCACATTCCTGGTAAGCCATCACTTTGGCAGGGAGGGTGTGAGAGTTGCAGGTCTGCATGGCTAAGCCACCTTACACTCGGATCGCCAAGGACAAGGTAACGCTGCGACCACCCCCCAAGCTTTTATCAAAGGTGCTCTCTGGGTTTCATCTGAATCAGGCGGTTATTTACCTGTTTTTCCCTAAGCCGCACTCTTCCCCGGAAGAAGAGTGTCTTCATACTCGGGTTGTCAGCCAATGTCTAGCCTTGTATCTAGAGAGGATTAAACAGTTCTGTGTTTCACCTCACCTGTTCATCTCATGTGCAGACTGCATGAAGGGGCAAGACATCTCCAGCCTGTATCAAGACTGAGTATGAGACAGCTTTGCCATGCCCCCTCAGTGGGTGTGGCTCATTCCATGGGCGTGGAAGCAATTCTGATAGCGTTTCTCAGTGACATTTCCATACTAGAAGAGTACAGGGGGCCATGTGGTCGTCCATACGTATGGTTATAGATATGCTATTACTACATTTTCTGGAGCGGATACAAACCTTGGAAGAGTGGTCCTGTGACCCTTATTTCAGTAGACTCTGAGCTCCATATCCAGTTGGGATACTGCTCACCAGTCACCTAAGTGGAATACACATCTGCATCTACTTGAAGAAGAAGTGGTTTCTAGTCAGGTGTATTCCACAGCCCACCCTCCATCCCCTCTGTATTGGATTCTCCTCTCACAGGCTTTTGGCATGAAGGAACTGATTGGGGGCAGAGCAGTACAGCCACATATAGCTGGGGAGGGGACACAGCCAAGAGGCATGAACACTGCCCCTCTATGGGTACTGCTAGGCAAGAGGCTCCATCTCTGGGTGTGCAAACACCGAAGTGGAATACACGTCTGCCTCCCATCTCAAAGAACCACAGCAAAGGTAAATAACCATTTCTTATTTGCAAGGTTAAAGCAGATAAACACACCCAAATGAGTTACAGCCGTAGGTTTCAAAAGGTACTAGACGCTGCTGTAATGCGCAAGCTCTGTACGTCCTTTATGGCTAACCCAAGCGAAGCAGCTTGGGCATCCCTTGCTAATGCTTGGCAGTATTACTCTCTCCACATTCCAAGCAGCACAGTGGTGATGATTTCTCTTTAACAGGGGTTTTTATTCCCTTCCCCCAGCGCTCAAGTTGTGATGGGACAAGGGCTTGTTCAGCACCCTCTTCATGAGTGTGGGGACAGAATCAGCACAATCTTTTATCCATTGATGTTCCACAGTGCTTTGGCAGGTGTCTGTAGGCCTTCTTTTGTTCTGCCGGAGATGACCTCTTTGGATGTAAACAAGTGTTTCACAGTTGGCAGTGCTTCTCTCCTGACAGGAGGCAGTTTCCAGTCTTAGCAAACACTGAAATTTAACCTTACAACATGGGATACAGATATTATAGGTCAGATTAACACATGCAGCATCCTATAAACGTTTCAGAAGGGATCTGAACACATTCTTGATACTCTAATATCTATTGTAACCATACTGACTGACGGGTGAGCCAGATTAGTTTCCAGATTGGTGTTCAGTGTGGCCCAGGGCCTTGGCATAAGTTGGCACCTGGTCTGCCAGTGTCACAGCATTATCTTATACAAGAAAATAATTTCTTTGAAGAGACTTTTTTTTTTTTAAATACTTCTGCTAAAAATTGTGTGTCCAAGCAGCATGCACCAATTGGTGGGGATTTTGTTTGCTAAATTTGGAGCACCATTATTAACGGGAAAGGATTTTTAGCATTCCTAATGGCACAGAAATACAGGGGGCTGCGACTGAATTTCAGTTGGCTCTAATATAAATATTTTTGGTAGAAATGGCTTGTAATTACTGTGAAACAGAAGAGATTACTTTGTATATAATATGTAGAGAGAGCACATGATGAGGATTAAAGGCTTTATATAAATTTAGAATATCCAAACAAAAAAATCCAACAAAATTTTTAACCCAAACCGTGCCTTGACATATACCGTACAGCATGTGCGACAGGCAAACTATTTTATATTAGTAGGACTGTTTGAGTTTTGAAAATTTTTACTAGAACTCTTTTTGTTCCCTGCGGGTAACTTATTAGTAGGTGTCATAAATTCAACTGTACTGGGCTCAGAGGAACAACCTCTAGTAGCCTTTCTATTGATAAACATGTCATAGCATTAGAGTCTTTTGTCTGAAGTCCATCCCAGTAGTCTTGCCGAGGGAGCTACCAGCAGCAAACAGAAGGCAGGTATTTTTGCCGTCAGCTCCATTCTCATGAGCTCGGATGTAGGCTTGGCTTGGACATGGGTGAGGCCTCACTTCTTGGGAAACAAGATTAGGGAGCTAAATGGATCAGCAGGCTGAAAACAGAATATCTATACTACCTGAGATAAGGGGGAATAACCAGGGAACCTTTACAATGAACAAAATAACAATGGAGAGACAAGGTGAGTGAGATAATGTTTTATTGGACCAACTTCTGTATCCATATTCTAAGGGACCATTCAAGGGAAATGGCCTGTTAACACCTCTGCAGTCATAGGACAAAAATGGGGAGTTAGTGGGTTACAGTGATCAACACACCTTTCAAGATCTGTGAGCCTTACACATCTGTCACAACATGTGTACCTCATCCAGCGCACTAAATGCCCCAATGACAACTATGTGGGTGAAACCGACAATCATTAGGCTCCTGAATGAACTCTCACAGGAAAATGATAAAAGAGAAAGACACCCTATCACCTGTGAGTGCACACGTTTCACAAAGCGATGAGCTATCAGTCTGACCTATCAGTAAAAATCTTTAAAGGAAACCTGCACAACACTTTCAAAAGACAAACTGGGGAGCTTACATTCATAACTTTGCTAGACATTAAAAATCATGGACTGAACAGAGACACTGAATTTATGGATAATTACAAGGATCTATAACTCCCCTCCCATTTTGTCCTATGATTGCAGAGGTGTTAATGGGTTAATGGGACCATTCATCTTGAATGGTCCCTTAGAACATGTGCTAACTACTATGCTAAGCTCTCTAGTTCACCTTAGCTGAGACAGTCTGAGTCCTTTTCCCAGACCCAAGGAAGAGCTGTAGCTCTGTGTAGCTCCATAGCTTGTCTCTCTCACCAGCAGAAGTTGATCCAATAAAAATCCAAAACAAACCCTTGGTTTCTCTAATACCCTGGGACCTACAAGACTACCACAACATTGCATAGGAAAACAATGGGTAGGGTAAACCTGGGAGGTGAAAAGAGGTAATGGGTATGGTTATGTCTACACTAGCATTTTTGTCGGTCAGAGGTGTGAAAAAAATACACCCCCGACTGACATAAATGCTGGTGTGGACAGTGCTGTGCTGGCGGGACGTGCTCTTCTGCCGTCATAGCTACTGCGACTCATCAGGGTTGGTGTAGAATGGCTCCATGGGAGACCTTACAGGTGCTCAGCTGCAGTGGGACAGCTGTGTTGGGATAAGGTCTGTAATGTAGACATAGCCTAATTTATGCATGGACTGTGTGTAGACCAAGCATGCTGTACATGGACTGGTTCCTACAAAAGTAACCAGGCTAACCCACAACGTGCAATGCGATATATAATAAATGCAAGGTAATGAATATAAAGGAGGACGTTTGCTGTGTAACTTTGGGTGTGTTGTGTCCTGTATCCATCACCTACACTTCAGCCTGAGCAGTGTAGTGTGACTGTATGCGAATAAAGAAACCTCAGAGATGCGTTTGGAGTTGAACTGAGTTCTTGGGACTGAGTGAATAAGGTCTCAGAGGATTCCAACATTTAAACCACAGCTGGTACACTTCCAGTGCGGTTAGCCAAACCTGACACTAAGGGCCATATATAGTTTGCAAATAATGACGCTTAAGTTTTAAAAGCAAAAATTAATGCATGTGACCATGATACTTGCATCTTCCTGGACTGACTTTATAGAAACTTCCTGCTGTCTGAGTTCACTAGCAAAAAACTGCAGTTGATCAATTTTTTCCCCCCCTCACCCTACAGTTGTAGGGGAGAGAAACTGGACTCCACCAACCACTCTAGGCTAGCACTTTGGGTGAAGGAGGTCTGACTGCTGCTGTTGCTCTGGAGTGCTCCAGCAGATGATGCCCTCATGAGGATAGGAACGAGGAGGTGGGTAGAAAAGGCTGTCGGCATTGTGGTAGATTTGTCTGGAATTCATTGGGAGGGAAAGGACTTGGGTCGGGTATTTCTGAGCATTGTCAACTGATCATTTATTCTGTTAGAAAAAACCTAGCTCGTATTTGGAGATTGTCCTGTCCCCAGTTTATAAGTGAACACATTTGTTGGTATAGCACTATTGGCTTGAGCGTGCAAGTTACTGTACAGCTTAAATGTCAGCCTTCAGAAATCTAAGTGCACAGGGTTTGTTCAGCCGGATTTACGAATGAAATCCAGTTAAAGTTCTTGGAAAGAACTGCTTTCCACATTTCTCAAACCGACACACAGGTCGGAGAAATAAAATACCGCTAAATTTCAAGTGCTGTAGAATGCCTGGAGAACTAGAGTCATTCCAGAGCACGGACAGCGCTGTTCTTTTCCCACCGGTGTCTAATTTATCCAAGTTTCTAAACAAATGTCTGTACCAGGTAATTGGGTCTCCTTTCTTTGTTCCTTTGGATCTATTTCCGTATTTTAAATCACGGCCTGCAGATCAGGCAGCTCAGAAGGGAGGGTTTGGGGCCACATCAAAAGTCCTTCCATGTCCAGAATAGCTAGAGTTCTCAAATACAGCTTATGGTTGCTCCCCTGGTGTAACTGCACGGGGGAGGGCAGCGATGATCAGCTGCCATCTCTCTCAGCCAGTAGTCAGTGTGTAGTTCATGACATTGTGCTTGGCCCACACCTCTCTTCCTGCAAATGTTGGAAGCCAGTCAGGCCCGGTATACACTACGGAGTTAGGTTGACATAAGGCAGCTCCAGGGGTCAACATGGGGCAGTGGAGCTCCAGTGGTCAGCCTAAAGTGGCAGTGCTCCAGCGGTCAGTTCCCCAGAAGGCCCCACATAAGTCAGTGTAAGTGCTTCTGATGAGGGCAGAAGGAGGGGAATGTGGACATGAACAGCTGATTTAAGTACTAAGGTGGCTGTAGGTTGACTTAACTTAAGTTGACTTAATTTTATAGTGTAGACAAGCCCTCAGATTTCCTCCAGATATTGCCCTTGCTCCAGATTCCGGCCTGTAGCCATATAGAGAGGCAGATCAGCATTTTTGCCTTACCTATTAGCATCCTGGCTCTTAAGACCAAATTTGCCAGCAGTGTGTGGTATTGTCCTTCCCTTTTACAGAACAGCACTTTTTCTAGGATTGTTTCCTGAAGAGGCTCACCCACCACTCTCCTCTTCTCCAACATGGTAGAGTCAGCCAATGACCAGCAAGTACTCTGTCTGCAAGGAGACCTTTCAGAATCCACAAATGCTCCCAGCCTGAGCCTGGCCAGTAAGCTTAGACTTCTCCAGGGGCACTTCCATGACTTCATAAACCAGCAAGATAAATGTAGCTTAGACAAACCTGCTATAAGATGAGTGCACAAGTGGCTGAAAAAACACAGAGAATCATCGTCAGTGGTTCATAATAGAGCTGGAAGGGCATATTGAGTAAGGCCCCACAGGGATCTCTCCTGGGTCCAGTTCTGTTCAATATCTTCGTAAATGATTTGGATAATGTCACAGAGTACATTTATAAAGTTTGCTGATGATACCAAGCAGTGAAGCGTTTCATGCTCTTTAGAGAACAGGATTAGAATTCAAAATGATCTTGACAAACTGGAGAAATGGTTTAAATTAAATAGGATTAAATTAAAAGAGGAAAAATGCAAAGAACTCCATCAATTGTACAAATACAAAATTCACTTGGCTGTGTTGTCTGTAACCATTAGACTATCTGCTCCCTCAGTCAGGAATCCAGTGCTATTTCACAAATAATTGTGTCACCTGTGGCTGAAGTGTATTTGTGTGCTGTGGTTCTCTCTATGGGCTTATTGTCATAAAGGTTAACAGCACGTTTCCCCGGCTAGCTGAAATGACGGTTTGCTGTACTACAGACCTGAAGATTGTGAATTGAGACACTTCTGATAACTCAGGGGATGGGTGGAAATATACAAACTAGTGTGAGGGCCCTGGAATAATAGTTATTGTTGAAACTATTTTATATTTCACAACATTTTGCTTGGACGTGAATATATATTTCATTGTTGTATTTTTAGTATTTTGTTGTGGTTAACGAGAGCTGCTCCATTAAGTGTGGGTGTGTCTCTTTGACTCATTCCCAAAGGTGCAGCTATGACTCCTATGATGACTGGATACATCAGGGCATCACTAACAGTTTACTGAGCCTTTCCTCCATAGATCACCAGTTTTATCCCTGCTGGGCTGGGCGGAATTCAGAATGATTCCCATCTAAGGGACGTTTGGTGGGTCACACACAGTTCCTGCGCCCCCATCACAACTCATACATATTGATGAACCATGGCTGTAGAGATGTACACTTGGTCAGTTGTATTACTTGGGTGATGAAAATACACATTAAGGGGTCATTAGCATGAAGGGAATTAATTTTGCAGTGTCATAAGCAATTATATTGCATACAAATTGAATGCAATTTTATGAGGCAAAACTATTCAGTGAGGGGAATCAAGAAACCAAAGCACCACAAACCTTTAAAGCAAGTTAACAGAGTTGGTTAGACATTTTTCAAGGAAACATTTTTTCACTGGAAAATGTTAATTAACTGAAACCAAAACTTTTCTAGGAAACTTTATCAGTTTCAACACAACTTTGTTGGGAAGATGTCTCGGGTCCAGGATGGAATTTCTGGTCAAAACAAGAGAGGACCTCAGTGTACCCTATTGGTGAGAGTGCTCACCTGGGCTGGGGGAGGACCCAGCATTCAAGTTTCCTGCTCTTTGATTCTGAATTATTTGCAGTGTTGTTGTAGCCATGTTGGTCCTATGATGTGAAAGAAACCAGGTGGGTGAGGTAATATCTTTCGTCGAACCATCTTCTGTCGGTGAGAAGACAAAGTGAGCTGAAGAAGAGCTCTGTTGAGCTCAAGAGCTTGTCTCTTTCACCAATAAAAGATAGGTCTCATCTCCCTTGTCTCTGAGTCTGAATTGGAAACTTGCCTCTGGGTCTCCCACGTCCCAGGTGAGTGCCCTAACCACTGGGCTTTTGGCTGTTCTGGGGTGCATGCAGGGGTCGATTTCTTGCATTTTTTGGAACATATCTTTGAACCCTTTTTTTTTGGTCACAATGTAGAAAAGGAAAGGTTTTGAACTCTTGAAATTTTTCATGGGATGGGAGAATTCCTACCCAGCTGTAGTCACACATTTGAGAGTGAACAGAAGTGTTATTCCTTTAGTGCTGTTGTGAAGCGATTGAAATTAAATGTATAAGTGAACAATTTCTGCCCATGGACGTGGGATTTAGTGATACATTTTTTACCATGTGGAACAACAAATATGAGTTGCCATAGGTTATCCAGTCAGGACATTTGATACCCTATGGCAGCAAGTTCCCCATCATGTATATCTGTCGTGTCCTTGTTATATTTATGGGTTTGTGGCTTTGAATTTCAGTGTATTTGAAAGGGATCCCAATGGAGCTGAACCAAGCCTTGCCCACCGCAGCAGAAATCTGCTGGAGTTCTCAGCCAGCCGGAAGCTCAGCACAGCTCAGCAAAAGTCTGACATCATCCCCCGAAATGAGGAGAGGTGAGCTGAATATACGTGAAGTTTAAAAGTGCTGGCTGTCCACGGTGCTGTCCTTTGCTCTTGCCTTCCAAATCCCTGTACATCATGAAGCAGAATTATTAAATGAGCATTGTTAGGGCAGCCAAGTCTAAAACGGGGGTGCCCCGAAAACTGATTCCTCTCGTACTTTAGTGACAGGCTCTTCCTGGCAAGATTCCTCTTTACGGTCCAACCTCAATGCACCAATATATTAAACACTAACCAACCCCCAACTCAGTGGATGTCCCATGCTAGGACAAATGATTGCGCATATTCCATGGTGAGAGCGAGCTGTGTGAGCACTCTGGCCTCAACAAAGGCCGAGCAAGCCTGTGTGGTGTCACAGTTTTGATGTGCAGTTCCATCAGGACATGCCCAGCCTCATTTTGGATAAAAGCAGCTATTTTGGTTCACATCACTTCTGCCAGGAAGGTATAGCTTTGATTATTGATGCTCTTCTCAGGGATAGTTTCCCATGGCTTTTCATTCACCCCAATCTTGTGTTCTTGAGGTTAACCTGAGGTTTCATATTAACCAATCATGTTGCCATTTTTTTATCTGCACTTTTCAGAGAGGCAAAATATTCATGCTTTGGATCTTGTAGAATTATTGAGTTGAATTTGGATCTCACAGAAAGTTTCAGAGCTGACAAATAGCTGTTGGTGTTGTGACAGGGTCAGGCCAGATGGCTACATAAGGGTGCTAGAAGGCAGGTATATTAGCCCCAGGCTCAGCAAAGCTTTATTCCCTGGGTGATTCAGCTGGGGCTGATTAGGCAATTAGGCCACCTGGGGCTGCTTAACTAATTAGGCCACCTGGGGCTGTTCAGGCAATTAGGACGCCTGGGGCCAATCAAGGAGCCCCGCCCCAAACACTTAAAAGCCTCCAGTGCAAGCAGGCAGTGTGGGTTGTGGAGTGAGGAGGAGTGGAGGACGGAGGTTGGAGTTTACAGTTACAGTTCATAGTTACGGTTGGAGGTTTGCAGTTCCAAAGCCTGCAGTTTGGAGTTGGCAGCTTGGAGCTGGCAGGCTGCGGCCTGCAGCTGGCGGCCTGCAGTCTACAGAGGCTTGAAGCTTCCACGGGCGTGGCCACAGCACCCGAGGCAGAACACCCAGCTGGGGAAGCTGAGAGTGGACCACAGACTACTCCCAGGGAAGGTAGTGATAGCCAGGGGCAGAGCGGGCCCCGTCCCCTCCCTAGGCCTTCCCCCAGCTGCCCGCCGGCCAAGCCGGAAGAGCGCAGGGCCCACGAGGGCGGAGTACTTCTCCCTCCCCCGCCCCCCACCTTGCCACAGTGTCTTCCAAGGGCTCTAAAAAGGAAAGAGGCTTCCAAGACTATGGTGTGCCCATGGCTTCTGGTCTGTATCTGCCTAGAGTGTGAGTTGGCGGGTCCTATCTCACCACAGCAAAGAGCAGGCCACTTGACCAGAGGCTTCTCTGCACATTGATCAGAGAAGGCTGCGTCTTTGGGGTAGGAATCTGTAGAGCTGCTGTTTGATCGGTGCCTTTTATATTTGAGTCACATTATAAAACTTGAAATCAATTAAAAGTATGGTTACAATATGCATGCAAACATCTTTGGACTCCTGCCAATTGGCTAGAAAGGCCTGTGGTGCAGATTTAAGTAATCCCTGCTCCAATATTTTCCACTTCTCCATGGCTTTTTCTCCCCCAGCCATGCACAGCGTCTCCTCTTGGAGCCTGTACACTGGACACAAGGTTCACACAGGTTTTCCAATCCACATGCAAGCCTGGTGCTAGAGGAGCACAGCAATTGTTGTGGGCAGAAGGCTCATTTTGAACAGCTGATCTAGCGATGAACTCATTGCAAGTGATTAGTGACATCTGCAAATCTAATCTGAATAATTATTTATCATTTTAATTGTATTGCCATAACACCTAGGAACCCTAGTCATGGACCAGGACCCCATAGTACTAGGTACAGAACAAAAATGACAGTCCCTGCCCCAGGGAATTTACAATCTAAATAAGATTTTAAATTACACTGCCAACTTCTTTGGCTTGTTAATGAGAGCAGTACAGATTTTTGATTCAAGGGGCAAATTTTGTTTCTGGCTCCCAATCCAAGAGACTGGGCTGGGTTTGCGGATCACGCTGGGGGCACTTGGAGAAGATCCTACCCCTCCACCAGCTGCTCAGTGGCTGCTGCTCCTTTCTCATGGCTGAAGTCGCTTTCATGACTGTTGCAGGGTCGGTTGAAGAGAGAGAAATTGAGCCAGGTGGAGTGTTAAGGAGCGTGTATTCGGTTACAGGTTCTAGTCCACTCGTTCCCCTTTGTCACGTGCGTCCAACAAAGTGATCCCCGAGTTCACTACTTGACAACTCTTTATCTAAAATAATATGTAAATACACACACTTCTACAAAACCCCCTAAAATCCCTATTTGGTAATAGAAAAGACTATAAATTGAATATTAATGGCTCGGGGAGGTGTATAATTATATCCATCCATGTTTGTTAGTTCCCACGAAACTTGCATAGCGGATACTTCTATTTTAACAGCAGGAATGACTGAAGCGCCCCTTTAACAAACTAGCAACAAGGGAAAAACTAGGGGGAGAGATCCCGAGCCCTCCCTAACGGACATGCTGCCTGGGAAAGACGAGATAATACCCTTTTACCACATTCTTGTTCAGGTGGTGAAGTTAGGACAAAAGGGAGCACACAGCCAACTCCTGTTACTCCTTGTTACCATGTTACTTCTTGGGTAGGACTGCCCTGCTTCATCCACTGCTAGAAAGTTGCCCTGATTCGCTTCCTCTGTCCCTAACTTCAAAGCTAGAAAAGTGTTGTGGTTTGCACATGATTATTGCTCGTGTAGTACATGGCCTTTTTAGCCCAAGTCAGGGGTCCCATGGAGGACAATTTGTGTCCAAAGCCTGGGCCTAACTCCCAGCCCCCCAGGAATGTGGCCCAGTGCTGACATCCTTTGTCCCCGTGTCCACAGTGACCTTTGTATCTACGTAGGGGTCAGTGGTCAATGAATCTTCTGGTCCTATAAACAGATCCTCCACACCCATAGAGGAAAGGGCAAAACTTGTGGCTGCAGATACCACACTCCGTACATGTTCTCATTTTAAGGAATAATGTACAATCTGAATACAATTTTTTTTTTAAACTCCCGGTCTGTTTTAGGAGGTGCCGGTAATCTGGAAAGATCAGGTGCCGATGTATTCCCTGCACTTTGGACTATAAAAATCCTAAGGGAAGAGAGAGCAAAATACTGGGTGACTGGGCACAAATTGTTATCCTCTGCTGGAAGAAGAAGCTGCTGGAGCAATAGTAATCTGTTCACTGGGTCTTTCATTGGCCCCTGGGGGAGGCTGAAGGAACTTTGCTGGAAATTTGAAGCAATTTCTTGGTGTCTTTCTTTCCAGGAATGAACGTTCTGTTTCTGATAACAAAGCGCTAATGGTAGTAACGGAGGAATCACTATTGTATATGTCTCCACCGCCTTGTCAGCCATTGATCAACCGGACTGAGTCTCTCAGGTTAGCAAGTCCTGATTTCTGAGTGCGTGTGTTTAGTTTGTTTATAACTGTGGTGTGAATTCTGTGCTGATGAAAGGCGCCAGACTGGCAGCTGAAGTGACTGACACTCCTTTCTTTATATCCACAATAGAGACATTGTGGTCAGTGGCACCACACGCTTCCCCACTGCTCTGCTCGTGTGTTTGATCCCTGGGGTAAAGGAGTTCAGCTTTCACAATCCATTTAAACAGGGGCCTCTCTGCTGAGACTGCCAGCATGGGGGCCAGCTTGTGCTGCTTTGTAGGAACTGGATTGAGATCACCAGACTGATTTCATCTAGGGCACAAGGCAGCCGTTAGAGAGCAAACTCAGGCCCCCAGCCAGCCACATTGACTGAGCTCAAAATAGGGCTGCCAAAGATATCAGGGTGTAGATATGGCAAAGAGGTGGACCTGGCCTATGCACGGACATTGTCGAAGTTTAACCAAAGGTGCAGTGTTAAACCAAGTTAATTAAACTTTGTGTGTGGCTGTCTAACATCAGTTTAAACATGGCTACCATTGGTAAATTACAGATGTGGGAAACCCAGTCTAAACCAAGTTGCTCTAAATGGATCTTAGCATGTTAAACTGATGCAACTGTGTGTGTGGACACTCTTAACATCCATTGAAACCAGTCTGGTTTGTATCAGGTTACCCGCACCTGTAACTTGTACGTGCAAGCTAAACCAATAGAAGCCATGCTGGAGTGGCCACACGCAATGTTGCTCGGGATTAATTCACTTGGTTTAACTCTGCACCTTTAGTTAAACCAGTGTGCTGTTACGGACTGGGATGGTGGTGACCTGACCTAGTAGTCAGAGCAGGAGTCAGGTCTAGTGGGCGGAGCTGGCATACAGATTGGGGAATGAAGTCAAGGATCAGCACCAGAGTCAACTGCCAGTTACCTGAGCCACGGGTTAAGCTAGAGTCAGAACCAGGAGAGGAAGCTGAATGTCAGACCCACGTCAGACAGCAAATGCCAGAGTCAAGCCAGAGTCAGGGTCAGAAGTTGGAGGCCGGGGTTGGAGCCAAGACTGGTCACTGAGGCAGAGGAGCAGGAACTGGAGGAAAGGCAAGGGGTAGGTATGGTGGGAACAGGAGCCAAGGCACGGGTGAGCCAGGAGCGAAGCAGGAGAGCAAGGTTGGGTGCAGAAGGCAGGCACAAGCAGGGTCCAATGCAGCCACAACAGGAAATCACCTTATAGCTCGGACAAACTTCCTTTGCCACCTTCTGGCTTAAATAGCAAAGTTGGCCCAGGCGGTGGAGCTGGGCGATCCTCCAGTCAGCGTTCCCGTGGTGGTACCTTGGCTGACGCTGTGGTTCTACTAGCTTCTCAGCCCACCAGGTTTCAGCAGACCTTGGGTGGAGCCTAGGATACGGCGGGCTTTTTGGGTACTCCCAGGCCTGGGTTCAAGACCCGGGGTGTCACATACATCTTCTGTGCATGGACCAGGCCTTAGCTCCCACTCACTCAGCTGGCTTGCCTGCCTTTGACCTACAGTATATGCTGGATTGTCCAGAGGGTGGCGGCACTTGAGGGCAGATACCATTTCAGATGGGATCAGAGGGTTTTCCTAGGATGCTGGCCCAGTAGCTGCAGAAACCTCCTACTTGTCAAGCATCTTCCTTCTCCCTATGTCAAGTGGGACCTCATGGGCACCTGTTCTACCTGCCTCCTGGAGAAAGGAAATGTGGGATGAGTCCTCTGGCGGAGCACAGGGTAGGGCCTCAGCAACAGTAGGACTCAACAGAAGACTCCAGTCCCCCAGCCACTAGGGAAGCATTCAGGTGACTGCCACCCCACACCACTACACTGCCCAAGAGATTGCAGTGTGCTCCAGGCACACACCTTCCTCAGGGGCTCCTGCAGCAGCCAGGTTTGGCTAAAGGCTGCCCAGGTTTAGACAGCCGTCTAGGGAACCAGAATCCTGGGACTCTTTCCAGCAGAAAGCAGCTATTTCTCTCTCCCAGCTGCACAGCAGACCCTACCCTCAGCAGCAGCATGGGGCTCGAGGTTTCACCCTCTGTTGAACTGAGAGCAGCTGTGAGGTAGCTGCAGGGAGAGGATTTGGAGCCATCATTTTTGGCTGCTAGGAAAGTGGAGCAGCCATCAGGGAGCTGTGTCTGGGATACTGAGCAGCTTGGCCTACACACATAGTAAGAGATCTGTTCCTGGGCTGGGGGGAGAGGGGATTATCTGTGCAGTATAAAGTAGGAAGGGCAGAAGCATTAGTAGGGAGCAGGAGGAGCCAGGGGGAGTACAAAGGGGGTGGCAGAGAGAAGGGGGAGCAGTGGCGTGAAGGAGCGATTTCTCCAGCTGCCCAGGAAGTCCGGTCAATTTCTCTGCAGGAGGGGAACCCCAGGTGACTTGTTTTTACTTTTTTCTCTGTCATATCAGAAAAGCAGCTTCCTGTCTCCTCTGCCCCCTGTCCAAATTCCCCATGAGGCACTGGCCCCTCCAATCTGATGCTGGGCATGTGGGGTAATGACTAGAGCCCTGTGCGGATACAAAAATGTGGATCCGCAGCCACCAGAATCAACTGACATCCGACTTGCCTTCCACAGTCTCTGTCTTCTAGGTCATCCGCACCCACATGCACTCAGCTGTTTGGAGGCCAGCCCCGCTGCAGCCTCTGCCTCTGATCAGCTGTTTGGGGGCTAGCCCCTCCAGGCAACTGCTGAACAGCTGATCAGCGGCCTGCAGGGGGAGCCCTGCCCAAACAGCTGATCGGCAGCTGGCCGGGGGAGCCCCTATCCCGGGATCTCAAAGGCGGAAAAGCAGCATCAAATGCTATGAGCTGAAGACAGCTGCTTCCCCACCTTTGAGATCTGCATCCGAGCCATCATCTGCAAAAAATGGTCTGTGGCTATAAAGCAGATCTATGCAGATTTGCAGGACTCTAGTAAGGACTCAGCTGTCGCTCAGTTGGAACAGCAGCCTAGTCTGCTCAGTGCTAGAGGCCAGTAACAATCATGGAGCCTCCTAACAATTCTCTGAGCCATCCAGTCCGCCAGATCTGCCTGTGTGACAGTGTCCAAAGCTTTTTCATTAATCAAAATAGAAATTATCCAGTTGGAGAAGAGCTTATGAAATGGGTTTAAAGGCCAGTTAGAGAGAGATTCACAAGTCATGACTTCTTCCCTTCAGCATCATAAAGACAGCAACATAAAGAAGCATTATAAACAAAGATATATTTAAAGTAGCTAATGCTCTCTTTGTCCTGATCGTAAAATTGGAACTGTACGGTTTCCAAAGACATGAACTCATTGCTGCATCTTTTTTCTTTTTTTCTTTTTTTCACCTTTACTGTTAAATTTAATTTTTTAGTATTTCACCCAAGTTTATTCTTGAGTTTGTAGCTCTGTGTCTTAAATTCTCAATATTCTCCCATTGCTTTCTGGATTCTGGTTTGTTTAGTTATATATAGGAACTGGTGTAGGTGGGAAAATCCAGTCCAGTATTAATACTGGCCAGATTTTAGCTATGAATTCTCCTTGAATTTGTGACTAACGCTCATATCCCAGTGTTAAAAGGAGCATAATACAAAGTGTTAAGATTAAAAAAAACATTAAATTACAAGAATTTTCAAGGGGATTGTTAAAATGCTGCTCAAAGCCTAAGACATTTTGTCTCCCTTTTTAAAAGGCATGCCTAATTTAATGTTGCTTTTTACAGGTTAAATCATGAACTTCGAGGATGGGTTCATCGGTATGAAGTGGAAAAGACAAAGTCTAGAAGGCTGTCAAATAACCAGCCACAGAAAACACGGGTTGTCCAGGTAGGTTTGTACTGTTGAATAAATAGCAACACAAATTAACTGCTGGCAGAGTGACCAGGTTTCCTGAGATACACTGATCATTCCGCAAGGCTTTGTTTGTAGTAAAGATGATTGAAGATTAAACATGAAAGACAACTCCAGATTGGTAATGCAAATAATTTAGCACTAGTTATTTATGGAGTCCTTGGTTCAAGTCTCAACTTGTTGCAGTTCACAACCAAAAATGTTCTCAGTTTACATTCTTAGCAGATGTTCGTCCCCATTACAGAACTACCATACAATTTGGCATGGTTGTAAGCCTCTGTTCAAGGGAAGCCAGACCTGGCATAGTAGTGGGTTTGGCAGATAAGAATTTAGTGGTGTTTCAAGGGCTGTGAAAGAAAGCTGGGGATATCTCCTCCACTCTATGCCTTGCTTAAGTCTTGTCTTTTGTGAATAGTAAAATCAGAATAAATAAACTTTCAAGAAAGAGACCAAAGTAGAATGTTGAGACTGTAAATCTCTTTTTACTTAACATAGTACATGTGGTTACCTCTGTCTCTGCAATGATTCCTTTTATTTCTCTGTGTTTGGGGTTATAGGCTGAACTGGCAGAAACACCTATAGTTAAAGTTGACCAACACTTTCTATCATACGTCACTGTTTCCAGATGCTTTTTGCTTTGCCAGACTTTGAGTATTCAAGCTGAATTTTTCCATGCTTGCACTCTGCTTCAGGCTGAGTTAAAAAAGAAAAATCAAAATTGGTTCAGCCATTTGAAAGAAAACAGTTATATAAAACACCTTTTTCCCCTGTGTTAAGAAAATATTTCCAGCCATTTAATTGAAAAGTTCTAGCATCTGTGTACTTTGGAGAAGGAATTTGAAATTTGGTGAGGACACTGTCCTAGGGTCAGAGAAGTGCATTTGACTGACTTCATGAAAATCCATCCAGCATTGGCAGAGTTATGGGCTTCTGAAAATTGCCATGTGCATAGGCCTAATAAAGCTTGATAGAGGCTCGCTGCACAAATCTCTAAAGATTCCATCTGCATCGAACTTGTCCCTAGCTCTGCTCACCTTGATCTGCCACAACAGTGCTTCCAGAGCCCCCGAGCCTCCTACATGGTCAGCCCAGGCCCAGAGCTAGAGCTGGGACGCAGATGCAGCAGCGTCAATGTGCCCCTCCTTAAAATTGGTATAGAAGCTGGGTGGAAGCTTCCACTAATGGGTGGTGATAATTTTGTGCACTTCACAGCCCTCATAACCAGCACCTCCACTTTAGGTGGTAGGGTGAGCATTATCTTCACTAATTTACAGATTTTGCCCAGAAGTAGCACCAAGTCACTTCTGGGAGAGCAGGGAATGGACTCTTGTCTCTAATACAGCAGATCCAAGTCTCATCCAAAGGCTGACTGTGCCAAACCTATATGCTTGGCTGGGCTGTCTGTAGCTCTAGACCACACTCCTCTACAGAGCCTGAAATTTCATAGGCTGGGTCTACACTGACCGCGGCAAATTTGCCGCCATCACATCGATTGCTCTGGATTGACTGAGCGGTCTGTATAGATGTGCTCAGTTGATCCAGGAAGAGACGCAGGAAAACCACCCCGGTAAGTGGTGTATAGCGCTGTGTCGAAGGGAGCGCTGTTCCCTTCGACGCAGCGCAGTACGGACGCTGCGCAGAGGAGACGCTGCAAAGTCGACGGGAGATACGCAAGTGATTTACATTACTTGCGTATCTCCCGTCAACTGCCGCCGAATCGTAAAGGTAAGTGTAGACCGGGCCTTAGATCGATGGATTCTAATGCCAGAAGAGACCACTGGGATCATCTAATCTAATCTCGTGCATAACACAGGCCATAGAGCTTCCCTGAAATAATTTGTGTTTGAACCAGAGCAGATCTCTTAGGAAAACTGTCAATCTTAATTTAAAAATTGCCACTGACAGTAAACCCCTGGTAAATTGGTCCAGCAGTTAATTACCTTCACTGTTTTAGGGGGGGAAAAAAGGCCTTATTTCCAGTCTGAAATAGAAGCTAGGAATTCTGACTGAATCCCAACAGTCTGCTGTTGAGCAAATAAATGTGCAAGTCACTGTATTGTCTCTCTCTCTCTAGTGGCTTGTCCATATGGAGGATAACAGCCTATTACTGCAACTAGTTACTTCTTTAGCTCAAGCAGTAGAGGTATGTGCTGTGCTCTAAAGCTTCTAGGTTCAAATCCTGCTGATGATCCAGGAAGGGTCAGTGTGTTTACATTTGATAGAATGTCTGTCTGTCTTTTCAGTTTGCTTTTTCTGAAAAAGACATAGGAAATTACATTTAAAAATGATGTTAAAAGAATATTTTGATTGCAAAGCCTAACACTTGTAAATAATGTAGCCTGTGAAAGCTTTATTCATCCCACTTATGCATATGTATTATGATACAGCCTAATTGTATGATCATTTACTCTTTTTGTGCTGTGATATTCTGACTCATTTGGTGCACAAGTTGGACAGAGAATGAGGCAGAGGGTTGAAAACAGTGAAATGGGCATTGACGATGCACGAGGGGGCCAAATTATAGCTGCATGGGCAACCTCAATTCAGGCATTTCTTCGGTGTTTGACTTTGCAAACTGATTGGTTTTTTTTTAGGTTTTATGTACAGTAGGAACTATTTTGAATACTACAAATACTGAGGTTCGTAAATTGCAAATCTTATATCATAAGAACAAGATTTCTAAAAATGTTGTCCTTGTTCAATAAGAATTTCCAGCTGCTAAATATCAATACGTTAAAACACATTAAATGGTTTCACTTTTATATGTGTGCAATTGCCGAAGGGATGTTATGGGATCCTGAATGGGAGGATGGTAGCTCACAAGACACTTTTATGTTCAGATAAGATGTACACTATGAAAGTGTTTGGATAAACCTTCATTGAAGGGAATTGGTGAGGCTGAGGTGCTACAGTTGAACTGCATAGAAGTGTGGTTTCAGTTCACATAACAAAATAGATTGAATGGGCAAAAGGTGCAGGTACAGAGAACTGTTTTCACTTGACAAGAATCCATTCAAATCTACTGATTGGCATTTCCTCGCCTTATACTTATGAAAGTCCAAGAGAAATTGAAAGTTCCCTTTTTATGAAATCTATGGGGTAGCCAGCTCTCTAGACTATGCAAATATATGCAATTGGTTTGTGCAGGTTGGCATATACAACAGCAAGGCTTTTAGATTTAACGTTACGAATTCAGGGACTGCTATGTGATGCTTTAAAACATCGCCAAGTGGTAAGTTGGTGGCCATGGTGCAGGCTCAGCATTAATGAGATCTGCGTTTGTGGTACAGATTTCTAAAATCCCTGTCAGTGACATAGCTTCATCTTCATTGTCAATATGCTAAAAGTATCTGTGAACTCGCCAAACATATTGTTTAATAAAGAGATCTTAATGCAGCATTTAAAGGGATAGAAGTGAAGCATCCTGGGCAATGGGACGTACACTTTGGAAAATATTTGTTAAATATTAAACCTCAGTTTCCTCTCTGTTGGTCTTCCCTGGGAAGTCTTACAACTCCATAGCTAAGAACATTTTGCAAGCACTAGAAATATGGTGAGGGGAACAATTTGATTCTGGGAGGGCATTGGGGTAGATGTGACCTAATAGGATTTTTCTGTCACTGACTTCTGTGATTCCAAGATACCTGTGCCTGTGCCAAGATACCTGCGCCCATTACCTGTGATGTTGTGCAGAACGTTTGTAGTGAATCTGAGAATGTGAAGACCTTTCAAGAGGCAGAAGCCCTCATGGAAAGCATATGAACTGAAGTGGGGTTGATTTTCCATCTTGGGTATCTCAGAAACATCACTCTAAAAAAAAGTGTCTGTTTATTTTAATTCTGGACCCCTGGTTGTAACTAAAGCAGCAAAGCTTAAATTTAGTTACTATTTATAGATTCCAAGGCCGAAGGGACCATTGTGATCATGTAGTCTGACCTCCTGTATAACGCAGACCAGAGAACTGCCCCAAAATAATTCCTAGACCAAGTCTTTTAGAAAAACATCCTATCTTGATTTAAAAATGATCAACAAAGAAGAATCAGCCACAACCCTTAGTAAGTTATTTCCATGGTTAATTACTTTTACTGTTAAAAAATTTATGCCGTATTTCCAGTCTAAATTTGTCTAGCTTCAACTTCCAGCCATTATATTATGCTTCCCTCTGCTAGATTGAAGAGTCCATTATTAAATATTTGTTCCCCGTGCAGGTACTTAGAGACTGATCAAGACACTCCTTGGCCTTCTCTTCTTGAGGTATCTAGTTCGATTCTGCTAATGGAGTAGCTGTTAGGGGAACACTGCAGCAGTCACGTGTTCACAGACCTTCAACATTAGCATCTGTTTTATGAGGAGAGGGAACGTTAGTCAGGGTGTCATGCTTTATTTGCTATGTTTGTTAAAATTCCCTTGAGTTTTACTTTTTACCATGGACAGCCACCTGCGATTGACAGAAAACAGTGGGCTTATCCGCTCATCTTTCCAGAATGGCACCTCTGAAAGTGAATTAGCCATTTTCCTCCCCTTACATAATTTATAGCCTCATTGTCAGATTTGGGCATAAACCATGTTGTGCGTCTTGAATCTGTGATCATCTCAAATTTGCACTACAAGGTAATCCATACTCCCCATTTGTCAGTTACCTGGTCTCATGTACAGTACCCTGTCAAATCCATTGAGACAGTTTGGTGATTTCCGTTTTGTGTGACGTCATTTATTTTTCCCTTTTCAGAGCTCTCCAGGGGAGAATGCAGATTCTCAGCTGATGGCCATGCCAAACACAGACACCAGCATCAGGTAAGGCAGGACAAATCCTGTCCATCTGGATTAGGGGTGTTTAAATATTCCATTTGGTTATTACCTTACACTTACCTGTTCTCTCACCCACCTCTGAATATCCCCATCTGGCTCTCATAATTTGCCTCAGACTCCCTCTACATTTATGGCAAAACAACTGCCCCTCAGGAGATACTGATTAAATTAGTGTATTTGAATCTTTCTGTTCACTCTCTGGCATTTGGAGAGACCCTCATATTATGGCTCTACTTCCTCCTCTTCCTCTGGGCTTTCGCTTGTTCCACTGAATCCCCATCTGAGAGAGAGAACCATCAGGAAAAAAAAGCATAGGATCAATCTCATCCATCAGTCCAGTCTCTAAGCTGGGAAGATGCCTGGAGGACTCTCAGGGAGTTTTCAGGTGCTCAGGAAGGCAAAAGGGAAGGGTTTCTTCTCTTTGAAAGCACTGCACGAACCCTCCACAAAAGAGAAAAGGCTTCTGTGCCAAGCTCAAGAAAACCTAAGATGGGCAAATGGCTTTGCCTCCTGCTATTTGGTCTGTCATCTTCCCTGCCCATTCTCCTTTGGAGGAAGGGGAGTTTTCCAAGTCCCCTTCTGTACAGGATCCAAGACAGGGAGACCAAAACCAAGCTAGCAAAAAGAAAACACATTTTATTGCACCAAAAAGGTATGACCTCACCTAATTTGTTTCTCTAATATCTTGGGACTGACACAGCTACAGCATGACTGCCAACAAAAAGAAAACATGGCCTTCTTAAGAAGGCTTCCATACCAAACCCAGCCAGCAGAGTTTCTGGTTCTCTTATCTTTGTAGAAAGCAGGCAGGCTTTCTCCCTGGCTCTTCGCTCAGGGAAGGAGCATTTCATATGGCCCTTACCTCAGAGCCTGGAGTCTGAGCAAGCATAGCCTCTAGAACTCGTTATCAGGCTTCTGAATGGAAAGTCTAGCCAATTGACTGGTTACACTTGCCGTTTGTTATGAAAAAGGTTTGAGGCCAAATAAGCAAACTTAACCAATTTTGTTGCTAGCAGTCAATAACAGTAAGTATAGGAAATAAAGTTACTATATTGCCAAGCCTTCTGGGCAGGTGTATCTGAGTGTCTGTTCACCTTAAAGAGAAGGTGCATTCCCCAAATAGGCCCCCAAACCAGCTATATCCAGTAGACTTGATTACAAGTTACGTCACCCAAGACTAATCTTCACCAGTCAGCTTGTTAGCTTCTTTTTTTGGTGCTGTACCCCTTATCTCTTCTTGAACTCAGCATTCCCAACCAATTGGGCCAGGAAGGCACTCCTTGCCGGTACCAGGTGAACATAAGAACGGCCAGACTGGGTCAGACCAATCTAGCCCAGTCTCCTGTCTTTTAACAATGACCAATGCCAGGTGCTTCAGAGGGAATGAACAGAACAGGCCATCACCAAGTGATCCATCCCCTTGTCATGCACTCCCAGCTTCTGGCAGTCAGAAGCTAGCGACACCCTGAGAATTAGCCTGACCATCTTGGCTAATAGTCATTGATGGACCTATCCTCCATGAACTTATCTAATTTTTTGAACCCTGTTAGACTTTTGGGCTTCACAATCCCCTGGCAACTAGTTCCACAGGTTGACTGTGTGCTGTACGAATAAATACTTCCATTTGTTTGTTTTAAACCTGCTGCCCATTAATTTCATTGGGTGACCCTGGTTCTTATGTGAAGGAGTAAATAACATTTCCTTATGCACTTTCTGCACACAATTCATGATTTCAAAGACCTCTATCATATTCCCCCTTAGTTGTCTCTTTTCCAAGCTAAAAAGTCTGTCTTTTTAATCTCTCCTTAGATGGAAGCTGTTCCATACCTCTAATCATTTTATTGCCTTTCTTTGTACCTTTTCCAACTCTCTTTTTTTTTTTAAATGAGGTGACCAGAACTGCACATAGTATTCAAGGTGTGGATTTACCATGGATTTATAGTGGCATTACACTATTTTCTGTCTTACTATATGTTCCTTTTGTAATGGTTCCTAATATTCTGTTAGCTTTTTTGACTGCTGCTGTATATTGAGTGGATGTTTTCAGAGAACTGTCCACAACGTCTCACAGATCTCTTTCTTGAGCGGTAACAGCTATGTATCGTTGGGATTATGTTTTCCAATATGCATAATTGTGCATTTTTATCAACACTAAATTTCATTTACCGTTTTGTTGCCCCGTCACCCAGTTTTTTGAGATCCCTTTGTAGCTCTTAGTTAAGTCCAAAGCTGACTGCAATCTTGAGTAATATTGTATTGTCTGCAGATTTTGCCACTTCACTGTTTACTCCTTTTTGTCAATCATTTATAAATATGTTGATCAGCCATGATCCCAGTACAGATGCCGCAGGGACACCATTATTTACCTCTCTCCATTCTGAAAACTGAACATTTATTCCGGCCCTTTTTCCTGTCTCTTAACCAGTTACAGATCCATGAGCGGATCTTTCCTCTTATCCCATTCTTTGGTTTAAGAGCTTTGGTGAGGGTCGTTGTCAAAGGCTTTCTGAAAGTCTAAGTACACTTCATCCACTGGATCACTCTTGTCTAGATGTTTGTTGACCCCCCTCAGAGAATTTTAATAGATTGATGAGGCAGGATTTCCCTTTACAAAAGCCACGTGACTCTTCCCCAGCATTTTTTGAAAGTTGGCATCACATTAGCTATGCTACAGCCATCTGGTCCAGAAGCTTATTTAAGTGACAGATTACATCCCATAGTCAGTAGTTCTGCATTTCATATATTAGTTTCTTCAGAATTCTAGGGTGGAGCCATCTGCTCCTGGTGACTTACTACTTTTTAACTGATCAGTTTGTTCCAGAACCTCCTCTACTGACATCTGTCTGGGACAGTCCCTCAGATTTGTCACCTGAAAAGAATGGCTCAGATGTCGGAATCTCCCTCACATCCTCTGCGGTGAAGACCAATGCAAAGAGTTCAGTTAGCTTCTCTTCAGTGGCCTTCTTGTTCCTGGAGTGCTGCCTCAGCATCTCGATCGTCCAGTGGCCCCACTGATTGTTTGGCAGGCTTGCTGTTTCAGAGTTTCATTGCAGCTTGCAGGCATTTCACTTTTGTACCTTTTAATTTCCATTTAACTCGCTTCCTCACTTTTTTTGTCGTTCCCCTTTCTGAAGTAAGCGCTTGTGTATCTTGATAGTGACAGCGTTTATATTTGCTAGTGCCAAAGGCTGTGGTTTGCTTTGGAACGTATTATGGGAAGTGTCTCTGTTGACACGGGTGGGCAAGAGTGAACCTAACTTTGTGCTAACGTTCATATATAACGTTAATGTGAGGGTAATACTGTGACGAAGTGGGAATTTCCTGTCATGTTTTTGACGTCGTGCGCCTCAATTTCCCCTATATTTTGTATGGCTAACCAGTGGGGGAAAGAGGACTAAGTTTGGAATTAACTCCCTCCAAGAGACTACTCCAAAGCTGGGGGTCCATGACAGTTGATGAGAGAAGTACGATACTGAATCGACCTGTGGTATTTTGTAATAAGTGACTTGTAGCAATAGAAACAAGGTTGTCAAAGGAAGCATCTGGAAAATGGCATATAACCAGCTGTCTGAGGAGGTCATCATAAACCTGTGCAGGAAGAGCGTGCTGAGCAGTGGGAAATGCAACAAGGGGCAGCTGATTGCATGGCTGGAGACAGATGATCAGACCAAAGGGTGGTTCCAGACACAGGCGGGTTCCCAAAGGATCTGAGAGTGACAGAGGCAGCAGCAAAGCGCCCTCAGGAGCTGGTTCCGTGACCAGCAGGATGTCCTCACACCTCAGCTACCCTTGAGTAGATTAGAAGTGGGAGTTGGAGCTAGGAACAAACGAGCTAGCAGGTCATGGGAGCAGCAAAAATATGAAGAATGTCAAAAAACATCAGGAGAAGGAGTGAAAGCATGACTTGGAGATGGAGAAGCAGCGGAACAAGATGTCCCATAGAGGGATAAGTGGTGAAAAACCCCAGGGAAAAGCAATATACCTGAAGTCTCTCTACAGATGCATGGAAAATCCTGCAGGTTCCTGGCATGGAACCATGGAAAATTTGGATGTGGATGGCCATATGGCTTCCATTAATCAAGCAGTGCCTCTCTGCCTATCTGAATCGGGAACTTTCATTGCAGGTTCCTTGGTTTCTGCTCTCAGGGTTAATACTGGTCTGTGTCACGCGCAGTCATGGGAATGGCTGCCCGCTACTCCACAGAAATTCGTGTGGAAAGCAGTGACTCTAAAAGGGATTGTAGAGTCATGATGGGAACCAAATGAATGTGAGTTCCCACTTGCTGCTGTGGCTGAAGTGACTAACATGATCAAAGGATGCATGACGCGGGGAATGTCAAGCAGAAGCAAGGAGAGGATTTTTACCGCTGTGTACAACGCCGGTGAGAAGAGCAGTGACATGCTCCATTCCCACTCTACAAAGGATGCGGAGAAGCTGGAAAGGGTCAGAGAAGAGCCTTGATGATGGCTCTAGGTCTGGGAACCTGCCTTACAGTGAGAGACTGAAGAAGCTCAGTCTTTTCAGCTTGTTTAAGAGAAGGTTAAGAGGTGACTAGAGGATTGTCTATAAGCACATACAGGGAAAGGGTATTAGATAATGAAGGGCTTTACGGATTCTTTTTCCCCCAGTCCTCTACTACATACTGGTAAAAGGTGTGTTTCTGCAATCAATATATCCACCAATGTGTCAGGCTCCTCATCCCTTCACGGGCATGTCATAAATATAGCCACGTTCTATAGTGGCAGTGTCCTGTGATGCATAACTGAGCACAGTTTAGACACTAAAAGGAAAAGCTGCTTTCCCAGTGTAAGGCCTGATTCAGTAAAAACAGTGCGTGGGTTCTGAAAATTGCAGGGTGCCTGGCATTCAGATATAAAATGTAATAGGTGCTTTTCAGTACTATGGTAATCTATTACCAGAGCAATGGGTAGCTTTGCATCTATCTCCAGACTTCTTTTGCCAAAGTCCCTTCCTTTGCTCTTGTTCAGCAGCCCTCATTGTGAACACTAATCCACTGGGGTTACTTTGAATCTGAGACCTGTGTTATCCTGGTTCCGTGGAAATCCGCAACCCGCAGAGCTTTGGAAAGATTCCATTGGTTCCACTTGCTTTTGGATCAGATGCTAATGAAGAGTTTGGTCAAACCTCTAGGGTGACCATACATCCTGTTTTGTCTGGGCCAGTCCCTTTTTTAAGCCCTTGATCACTTGGCAAGAACAAATGGGATAATTGCCCACTTTTGTCAAAAAGGTGGGGTGTGGAGGGACGTGTGAGGGTCGGGGGGCTGTGCTGAGATTGGGAAATATGGTTACCCTAGGTTGGTCCAGAGTTTGAGAAGTGCATGCTCTATTTCTGATCTAGCTTTAGTACATCTTGTGGAGAACTCGGGAACCTGTTTGTTTTGAAGAATACATTTTCTCTCTTCAGTGTGTTTTATTCTATAATATGTTGGTGATGTCTTTTGTATGGTCAGACTGTGACGTGTTATGTCTCAGTGCTAGTGTCGTGGTCCTACTGTGCCTGCTGCTCATCGCTATCTAGTATTAATGATCCATTCCAAGTGAAGAGGAGGACCACTCTCTTTATCATCTAAATTGCTGCCCCTTCCTGCTCCCATCCTTCCCCCACTATCAAAATATTCATAGAGGTTTGTTTAAAAAAATAACATCCCCTACCTCAAGTGGGAAATGAACCCACACACCATGGACTGTACATGTTACGTCCCCAGCACTTTCTTACAGCCTAACTCTTCAGCCAGCCCTGTGACACAAGGAGATCCTGGTGGGCTAGCACTTGTAGTGTCACTGCCGCAAGGGTACTATGCCAGCAGCAGAATGGGGTGCCACATAGAACCCCCGCGGAGACGTCACTTTGTAAGTGTCTGTGTCCTGAGCCGCATAAGGGGAAGTACACTTGAGAAATATAAAACCAAACTAAGCTGAGCCCATAAAAACAGCGCCATCCTCTGAAAATCCAAGACAGCAGTGTCTGCTTACACAGTGCATTACCGCTTTGTGCCCATAGGCTATGGTATTACCAGAGCAAATACTGCAAGCAGACGGTGTGCTCCTAAAGCAGGACTTCTTTAAAGTGAATAGTTAAGCTAATATCCAATGATTTGTGTAAATCAGTCCCACAAATTCGAGAACATACTTACTACTTAAAAATGAATGAGGGAAAATTACTTTTGGTAGCAACCTGTTGTGGGAATTTCTCATTGTCCCATGAAAGCATGAGGCAGTGCCATGAAAGGTAGGTATTTTTGCTCAGAATATTTTAAACAGGCTGACGAGAACTCATTCCCAGGCCCAAGGTAATATGCGAACCTAGACTTGTAGAAGACTGGTAGCTAGGATTCCTAAGTTTTGTTTTTATCTGTGCCGCTGGTTTACTCTTACCTAAAGTTCATATACATTTTCTTAGGGCCAGATTTTCAAATGAAGAGATTGGCATCCAGCCGGGGCACCATTTAGGGAAGGTGGGGAGGGCGCAGCTCCCCCAGTTTCAGACCACATTTGTGTGAAGTTTGCAGCAGGAGGAAAGATGCTGTCCCTCTCTCTTCCCACTGCCCTGCTTCACGGCCGTCTGTTCCCCCACCAGCACAGCTGCCGCTGGCCAAGCTGCTCAGGACCAGGAGCCTGCTTCCTGATCTGCTCACATGGCTGGGGGGGGCTGATGTCAAGGTGTCCCCCTCCTGCATACGTGTACAGCCTCTCTGTGCTGATGCCTCTGGCTCAGGAGGGGGAGCTGCAGCTGTTGCCATACTGAGCAAGCTTCAGGTTCCTGTGTGCTCGGCTTAGAGACTGTGTGCTAACACTCACTTAGGCATACCCCCCCAACACACACTCACTTTCCCTCTCTCTCACACACACATTGGTGGTGGTGGTGGTGGTACTTGGCATTTCCTGTCGAAATGCATAATGCACATATATTTTCTGTCATTTTATTCTTTCAAACTTTAAGGATTACAGTACTATTCTTTTAGTTTTTTGACTGGTAGGTATATTTCATAATTCTATATCTCTCTCATGCTTAAATTTAATTCTTTGAGTAGTGAGTTCTAAATTGTCTAAACCTGTCCTGGCTGAAATAATGATCATTGTTACTTTTATTACCATATTGCTTTGTCATTCGTTATTTAAAGTGGAACACTCAAATATTAGTATCCAACTAGAATGTAAAGTTAGCTTGAACTCTCCTTAGCAGTGCCAGTTAAAAAGAAAAGCTAAACACATAACTTTAGACACTGTGCAGAAGAAGGTTGCTTATTTTCAAATTGTATTTTTAGTTATATCTGTAAAATAACTTAAAATTCATATGAAAATAAATGTGGTTCCAAGTCTGATACTAATAGTAATGATGGAGTCAAATTTTAGTGAGTCATGTATAGAATTGTGATCAGTAAACATAAATGCCAAAATAGTTAGAAAAATAAATTCTGGTTCTTAATAAAAGAGAAAAAAAATCTTAATCTTGTATGTTAAAATTGAATAAATATGTTTTTAGTGAAATGAAAAACAGTTGACTACCACAGAGTAGATAATGGCAGTAACGCAGAGCATGTCTATTAAAGAAAGTAAGCAGATTTCATTTATTTTTATTTATCTCTGCTAAAGATAGTGTACAAAGTATCAAACTTCTGAAAAGTTCCAGAGGGGTAGCTGTGTTAGTCAGTATACAGCAAAAATAATGAGAGTCCTGTAGCACCTTAAAGACTAACAAATTTCGGTGGGCATAAGCTTTCGTGGGCTCCAATCCGCTTCATCAGATGCATGAAGTGGAAATCAGACTTGTGTTTCTGATATCTGTGCTAAAGCTCCAAAACTGATACATCAAGGCTGTGGATTGGGAACATCTTGCTCTATTATCTCCTGATTGTTCTAACTTACATGTAAACTTTAAATATGGCTTTAACTGGGTGTCTGTATATATATTTTTCTTTCTACATAGAACTTAGATACAGAGCTTCTGTCAGCTAATTTCCAAGTAGTTATCTGCCTAAGTAGCCTCTGCAATCACAGTTAAAGCTGTCCCCCATTGAAATCTGAAATGGTACCTTTGCATCCACTCTCCATCACGCAAGACCCAGAGGGGAGTGGGAGCTGCTGCATGCTGAGCTCACTGAAAATCTCGCCCTTAAAGATGGTATCTCAGTTAAGATTGTTAACGTCCCCTCTCCGTTTCAGCAGGAACTCCGGGAATGAGCTGCAGGTGTACTACGCCTCTCCGAGAAGTTACCAAGACTTCTTTGAAGCTATTCACAGAAGAGGGGATACGTTCTACGTGGTATCTTTTCGTAGGGTAAGTGCAACACACATTCAGTATTGAACTGGTAAATATGGCAGTGGTAAAGATCATCGTGGTTCAGCATTTGATCCTTGAGTTAGGGAGGAATACTAGTCTGTCCACAGTTGAAGCTAGACTACCCACTTAAGCCTGATTTCTTCAAAGCCCCCTTGCTTTACTAGAAACAATCAATCTACTTGAAATTTCACCTGCCACAGTTCATTCAAGGATAGACGTTTTCTAGAAAGTCTGGGACAAATTACACAAGGAGTTAGATATAAAGCTTGATTTTTTTTCCCCCCATTGTTCTCTATTTTGAAATGTTTTCTAAAGTGTTTTGGCCACTGTGCCGCTTCATTCATGAGGAGGCTTTTTCTCCAAGTGTCATTACTGAATGGGATTTGGAGAGATGCTTGGAGCAATTATGGAGTGCTCACTAATGAGCTGAACCTGTGCTATGGATAGATAAGGTTGTTTCACTGCTTCTAGTTGTCAGTGTGTCACACCCAGGCTATGGCTAGTGGTGTGTGGCTGAAATGATTTTAGACCTTTTTCGGAAGTTGTTGCGTGGCACTCTACCTTGGAATCCCAAGGGTTCTATGATTCTTGTGTGAAAACTGCAGCATTGTTTTCATGGTTTTTGGGTGAAGCAAAGGATGGATTTTTTTTTTTAGCTTAAATATGGATTACAAAGGGGCTTTTTTGTCTGTGACGGTTATTGAATAAATCTTGATTGTGAGCTTAGTCCAATAGAATAACTAGTATTGTGTCAGTGCAAGGAAGGTTTTCTCTCTTTTGATGGCTGCTAGTAAATCCATAGAATGTAGTTTGAATCTGGAGCACATTAGAACAGAATTGCACAGTTGCTAAACATTGATCCAGTCCATGACTCATGCAGGAGTCAGTTTAATTGTTAAGCATTGGTCTTTCTAAAAATGCCATACGTTTGTGAGAAGACTGACTGCTCTTTGTTCCAGCTGGTGATGGACATGATCAGGTGGTAGAGGAATAGCTACTCTTGTAAGTAACTCAAAATGTACTGCTTCTGAGTTTCTGATGGGGCTGCTGTTAAAAATGTTAACAATCAGATTGCAGATTCCCTTATTTGCAATCTGACTAGTAACCATTAGTTCAAGGCTTCCTAGCTAGAGATCCATACCCCTCAAGAGGTAGGCAAAGCAGCAGTGGCAGCCTTTAGTATTGACCAGCTGTTCAGACGGTTGTCATAGAGAAAAATGTGACCTCAGCTACTTCACAAGCTTCCAGTGGGCAGCTGTGCTGCTCTTCCAGGGGCTGTCACCCTACTCGCTTTTCCCGACGTCAACTGTTGCTTCTGCTGATTGCTCGGGGAGGAGCAGAGGCGGCCATTCAGAGGGTAGGACACACACAGTCAAATACAGCAAATGTAAAACAAGCAGACGTGCTGGAAATACACTGAAAGCATATATAGCACACATCTGTACTGAGGCCCAGAGCGATGATTAAAGGCATCCAGAAGCATCTGTATTATCAGTGCACCTAATTGCACCACTGCACTAAACCTTACAAGTGCTATGGAATAGTGTGAACAATCAGCTGACGAGAGAATCCTTATGGACAACCTCTAGCAAGACATTGAGCACTTTGGCCCTCATCCCACCATGCACTTAAGCACATGCTTCACTTTAAGCAGGTGGGTACTTCGCACCATTTGCAGTGGGCTCAGAAAAGCAGACAATATGCTGGGATGTACAAGAAATAGGGTAGAAATGAGTGTTGTAGTTCTTGCACCCTCACATTGGTGTCTGTGTTCAGTTCTGGTCACCCCATCTCAAAATAGAATATAGAAAAAAAATCAAGGGGTTCAGAGAAGGGCAGTGAAAATGTCTTGAGAACTGGAAAGGCTTTCATATACTGAGACTGAAAACCTGGTATTGTTTCACAAAGAAAAGAAGCAAGTAAGAGGAGAGATGCTAGAAGTATACAATAAGGCCTACACAAGACGTGCCTTTTGCAGAGGTCCTATTTGATCTTTTGCATGATTAAAAAAACAAAGGAGCACTTGGGGAAATCAAAATTGATGAACAAGGGGAGATACTTTGTGGCAGCAAGTTGCCACATGGATTAATAAATGTGCAGTGTAAAATGTATCAAGTCCAAATATTTAGTAAGATTCAGAAAGTGACTGGTGATGTATGTGGATAATGAGACAATTCACAGATACATAAACTCTTTTGTGCAGAGTTTCTGTTCTTTGAGTAATTTGTGTTTTTTTGCCATGTTGGATTGCGATTGCTATGGAGAACAACTTGCTTACTGATCAGATCAGCGGTCAGGGTCACCACTGCTGTCAAGTGTTGACTCAGTGTGTATTCTCTGAGGCCTGGTCTACACTTACCTTCCAGATTCGGCAGCAGTCGATGGGAGATACGCAAGTGACGTAAGTCACTTGCATGTCTCCCGTCAATTTCGCTGCATCTGCTCCGCATGCCGTCCACACTGCGCTGCGCCGCTTACCGGGATTGCTGTGTATGCTGTCCCAGCCCTGCACAGATAGCTGATACAGCAGGCCATGATTGCATTACCCAATAAGACCAGAGATCCGTTTCAGTAACGAAGGCACCAGTAATGAAGGTAAAAAGCACCCTGTATCTGCTGCAAATCCTTTTAATACATGTATGGCTGGGACAATGGATTGGCTCAGTAAATGTCGGGGCTTTCTATTCCTCACTCAGCCAGACAAAGATGCTTCCTCCAAGACCCTCTTTTATACACTGATACAAACAAGTTTCATATTGCCTCTCTGACATGTGTAGTTGACACCCTCTGATGTGGCAAGATACCAGCCTTTACCTTGTAAAGAATGGTTTGGTTAAAACATCTCTGTCATATTGTTAATTTGACCTTGGAAGGGGCAATATGTCCTTGTTATTTTTGGGGAACGAGCTTGTACCATTCCTTGTATCAGGATGTCCTGAAATGTGCTAGCGTGTTCTGTGCCTGTGTATTTCTTCAATACCAGCTCTGTTCTTGCCAATTTCTCTGACTTCTGTTCATTTTGTTTTATAACAACAGTGCTTAACTACTGCCTTAGCTCAGGCCTTGGCCCATCCTCTTAGGCCTTGTGTCTTAGGTTGTCACTTTCTACTACATTACCCTCCTTTGGCCGCTGCCTTGAGGGCACCTGAGATCCCTGAGCAGACGAAAGTGCAACCGGAGGCTGAAGTTGAGGAGAAAGTCACTCCTCCAGCCCAGCTATGGTCATCGTCCCTAGACGAGACTGTGATGCCCTCTATGCCATCTATGGCAGACGACTTTAGAATGTTTCAAGACTTGGCACAGAGGGTGGCGTAGACACTCCAAATACCTTTGCAAGAGGTATTTGAGTCACACCCCACGCTGGTGGACATTCTGCATACTTCCACCTCTTCCAGACTGGACCTCCCTATGAATGAAGGTATACTGGACCCTGCCAAGGGGATAAGGCAGACCTCTGCATCTGTCCCACCAACTTGTAAGAGGGCAGACAAGAAATATCATGTGCCAGCAAAAGAAATGGAATTCCTGTTCTCACACCCATCTTCCACTTCGATCATTGTGGACACAGTTAACTCTAAAGGCCACCAACATAATTTTAAGTGTACCCTTTATGACCGGGCCTGGAAGCACCTAGGCCAGTTTGGCAGGAAGGCCTACTCCTTTGCCACCCTCCAATTTAGAGTGGCGAACTACCAAGCCTTATGGGCTAAATATGACTATCAGAACTATGTGAAGCTTAGTTCTTTTATTGAACGCTCACCAATTAAATTAAAGCCTTGGTTAATGAGGGCCAGCTGGTGGCAAAAATGTCACTCTTGTCATCACTTGATGCAGCTGATATGGCGGCACATTCTATTCTGATGGCCATTGTGATGAGAGGCCTTGTGGCTTCATCTCTCCAGCTTTCCCTAGGAGCTCCAAATGACAGTGGAGGATCTCCTCTTTGAGAGAACGGATTTGTTTGCTGAAGAGACTACCGCTTCCTTCCACATGTTAAAAGATTCAAGGTTCATGTATCGATCCCTCAGGATCTATACGCCTGGGTATAAAGGAAAGTACAGCCCTCAGCCACCATTCAAGCCTCACTCAACACTCTATCCCAATATTGATCTCAGTATGCACAGAGATCATATGAATCCCAGAGGAAGAAACCTAGGTTCTCCAAGCAGGAGACTTTGGGGTATCAGCAAACTTCCTCTCAGACCTCCACCTCAGTGAAGCAGTTTTGACATGTTCGTCAAGGTGCCCATAGAACAAACACTCTTCTCGCTTCATACTGAAACTTCACCCTTCAGAGACCATCTTGCCCTTTTCCACAGCATCTGGGAACAGATAACCTCTGACAAATGGGTGCTGGAGACCATCCAAGAGGGATACTTAATCCATTTTTCCTCCCTTCCCCCTTCCAAACACTCTTCTCTGTCCCTCTTCAGGGACCCCTTTCACAAGAGCCTGCTACATCAGGAGATAAACCACCTCCTCAGCATAGGAGCCATAGAGCCAGTACCCACATATCTGAGAGGCAGAAGCTCCTACTCTTGTTACTTCCTGATACCAAAAAAAAGGGTATTGGAGACCCATACTGGACCTCGGGGCGTTCAGGAAGGTTATCAAGGCTCAGAAGTTCAAGATGGTTCTGTTATCAACGATGATTGGAAAAAAGAGACTGGTTCTCAGCCCTCGACCTCCAAGATGCATATTTTCACATCTCGATCATACAAAGCCACAGATGTTGCCTCAAGTTCATGGTAGTCCAAGACCACTACCAATACACAGTACTTCCTTTTGGCTTCTCATCAGCCCGCAGAGTGTTCTCCAAGGTCCTCTTGTTAGTGGCGGCCCATTTACATTCTCAAGCCACATGATTTATCCTTATCTGATCAACTGCCTTCTCAGGGCACGCTTCTTCTCAGAGGGCCAACAAGTCACTGAGACCACACAGGAACTGTTTCAGAATCAACAAAAAAAAGTTAACACTGGTACAGAGACTAAAATTCATACGAGCTGACCTCAACTCCATTCAGGCGAAGGCACTCCTCCCACAGCACAGATTTATTAATCTCTCTTTATAGAGACTGTACAGTCCAGCCCCCAAGTTTCTGCAAGACATTCCCTTCAGCTCCTAGTGCACATGGCACATCGCTTATCGCTCATGCCAGATTGTGCAGGAGATACCGCCAAGGTTCAGCTAAGGTTTACAGGCTGAACCAGAGACAACAGAAGCAAACTACTCTTGATGCCCATGAGGGTCAGGCAATCCTTTGACTGGTGAGAGGACCTAATAAATGTCAGTACAGGAATTTCATTTGTTCAGTCTTCCCCATCTTTACTCCTGATCACCAATGCATGCCTCGTAGGATGAGGTGCACATCTCAATGGTCGCACAATACAGGACAAATGGTCTCCAGCCAAGACATGCCTCCACATCAACCTGCTTGAGCTCAGAGCAGTCAGAAATGCACGCACTCACTTCCTTCCTCCGATCAAAGTCACACACGCAAGGTCATGATGGACAGTATGGCCAGCATATACTACATAAACTGTCAGGGAGGCACCAGGTCTCATTCTCTGTATGTAGAAGCACTAAAATTATGGGACTGGTGCATCTCCCACAATATCTTAATATCAGAGGCCTATTTACCAGAAATACGCAACACAACTGCGGACAGTTTCAGCCACATAACCACGAGTGAAAGGTAAATTTGATGGTACTCAATGATATATTCCAACAATGGAGGACACTGGTAATAGACCTATTCGCTACTTATCAGAACAGGAAATGTCCACAGTTCTGCCCCAGAGCAGGGACTAGATGACACTCTCCTCCCTCCATGGGACAAGAGCCTCCTTTATACCTTCTCCCCTCCCCTCCATTTACTCAGATACTTAAGGTCCTGTTGAAAGTAAAAAAAAAAAAAAAGCAAACATCATACTGATTGCTCCCACCTCGTCCAGACAGATGTAGTGCCCTTACCTGTCACAGCTGGCACTATGTCCTCCAATCACTCCTTACCTTCTAGTGCAGAATGAGAGAGATACTCTCCATCCCAACCTGTGGATTCTACAGCCCTAAGCCAGGCTCCTTTATCAATCCAGCACTTTGTGACGTCTTGCTCTGGAAATATCGGAGGTTTTATTGCAGAGTAGGAAGGGAGCTACTTACTCACCATACCATTTACAGAAATGGAAGAGATCCCAGATCTGGTACCAGCCTAAAAGTGTCACCCCTAATACATCCACCCTACTGGTGATCCTAGCCTACCCATTGACTCTCAAGAAATTGGGTCGATCAGTTCACTGACAGGTCATCTAGCAGCAGTTGCAACTTTCCATGAGCAAGTAGAAGGATACTCAATCTTTTCACATCCAACTATGAAGAGGTTTCTCAAAGCCATAGCGAACCTCTTCCCACAACCCAGACTTCCCACTCCTCAGTGGGATCTCACCCTGGTATTACAAAGTCTGACTAGGCCACCATTTGGACTCGTAGCCACTTGTTCATTAACTCCCCTTTCCATGAAAACGGTGTTCCTCATTGCCATCATCTCTGAAAGAAAATAGCAACTCTGATGGCACATCCCCCTTTCACTGTGTTCTTCTCTGCCAAGCTCACTCTTACCACTTCCAAGGTGACCTCCGCATTTCACGTGAATCAGCTTATTCAGCTTCCGGCCTTTCATCCCACCCTCAACAGGATAATCGGGAAGCCATCCTCCATACCTGCAGCATGAGCAGAGCCTGGGCCTTCTATTTCGACAGGACAAGAGCCTTCAGAAATCTCCTAGACTTTTCCTCTTTGTTACAGATAGGCCAAAAGGTACAGCAATTTTGTCTCAGAGGCTCTCTAAGTGGATCTTAATAGTGGGCTGTATTAAACTCTGTCACCAGCTGTGTAATGTAACACACCCATCTTTAATACATATACATTCTACAAGGCCAGTCTCCTTGTCTGTCGCCTTCTCTATGGGTATCCCTATATCAAAAATCTGCGGAGCACTACCCGGGCATCTGCACACACCTTTGCAGAACACTATGCCATCCTGGGGGACTAAGCTGAATACACCAGATTTGGTGCCACAGTATTATACTCCATATCAGACTCGACTCCAAAGTCCCAACCTCTACATTGGTGCATCCATAGGGACGCTGCTCGAAGAAGTCACTCACCTGGTGCAGTGACAGTAGTTCTTCGAGATGTGTATGGATGCTATACGACTCATCATCTTCCCCTCTACTTCAGAGGTCTAGTAGTTAACTCTGCAGTAGAGAAGGCACTGAGGAGAGATTGCCCATGCATGCTGGCTAGCCTCATGGCAGGCAGGGAGCAGCACATGCATAGGCGGGACAGACTGCTACCAAAAATCTCCACTCAGCAGCTCAGGGATGTGCACACACCTTCTGTGGAGCACCCATAAGGACACACATCTTGAAGAATGACATTACTCACCTTGTACAGTAATAATGATCTTCTGTGTTTGTACAACACCTAACACAGTAGTGTCCTGGTCCATGAGTGGGTTCCTAAGTTTGACAGTAATACAAATAATATTTAATAATAATTAGATAGGATATTTACATATGTAAAAGCATTGTAAACCTTCATTCGCCAGGGTATAAGCCCCTACCTGGCTGATGAGGGTTAAGAAGAAATTCCATTTATAAACAGACTATGAGCAGCTCCCAGTACTTCAGCCCAGTGTTTCTTCCACCTTGACCTAAAGCAGTGCTTCTTAAATGTTTGGTGCATGATCTTCAGTCCCACATTCTAGATGCAAAGGATTGAGACTCGTAGGGCAATTCCCTGCCATTTTGTGGGTCATAAGCCAAGGAAGGTGGGTGGAGGTGGGGCTAGGGCTTGTGCTCTCAGTGCTTCCTTTCTTGTGTGCCCTCTCCTCCCATCTGCACTCTGCTCGGCTCGAGGCAGGACAGGCCAAGGAGAAGTGGAGCTGGCACACCAGCTACTTAAAGCTGCTGTTTCCTTGCTCTAACCCAGGCCGGGGTGGCTGGAGGACTGAGGAGCTGTTCTGGGATTGAGTGGTGCTTTAGATTGGGTAAAAAAGGGCGGAGGCAACAGCCAGCAGCAGCAGGATGTTGGGGCTCTCATAGGTCTGGATCTTCTGTCCCATCCCAGGGATTTTGCTGAACTCTGTGTGCATGACCCTACTTAACCTATTTAACATAGCAAGCCACTTCTATCTGGGCAGCATTTCTCTAACACATCTGGTACTGGCTTACCATCCAAGACGCTATACGAGCCAATATGGACCACAGCTTTGCACTTTCTGTACTGCATTGTCTATGCTTGTGTCTACTAAGAAACACACAATTCAGGCATTTAACCTGTCCTGCGCTCCATTCCTTGAGGAAGTGACGATAGCTGGTCACTTTGACGGATTTGTAGTCAGTTACTTCTGTTTTCTTTCTGATGCTTGCATTCTATTGTACCTTCAATGTTGGGACCCCCAGCTTTTGGGGAGTGGGAAGGCTACACACAGCTGTTCAGCTGACATTTAACTAAGGTCATTTCTATGATTAGCTTTTGTAAAACCATTTTCTCTCAGAATCAAAATTACTGTTTTAAACTCCTGGACAGTTTCATTTTAATCAATTCCTTTTATACCCTGAATATCCAGCCTTTCCTAAAAAGACTCTTTAAATAGATATATTATAAAAGGGCATGCTGGTAAACTGATTATTTTTAAGATCTTATTTTTCCAAGCTTCAGTAATTCCTCCTCACTGTATGTCTGTGAGAATGTGGGTTTGAAATCTGAATACATCCCTTACTTCACTGGGACTGCTCACCATTGCTTTCTGTTAATGCAGTTCCCCCACATGGGGTGGGGTGAAGGATGCACTTTTCCGGGATCTGGAGGCCTTGGGCAGCACAGCCCTGGCTGCAACCCCCATTACCATGAGGAAAAAATGTTTCATGGCTCATTAGATTGTACGTATGGGATGAGGGCTTGTGGTATGTGTGTGGGAGGGGGCCCATGTTACAAGTTTATACTGGGCCTGAAAAAATTGTGCTTGGGCCCTGTGTTAATATGTGAGGTTTTGTGTGTTTGAAAAGCTCAGACACAATCAAATAGCGCCACTCATACTGGAATTGAGGGTTTGATGTAGAATGAGGATATGAGGTTAGTTCCCAGGGTTGGGTCACAAGGTTGGAATTTTGTTAGTAAATTCTTGGCGAGCGGTTCTATTCTTTCAGCAGTTCCTAACTGCACAAATATAGTTAGAATGAGACTTGAAATAGCTTTTTGGGGGGTGGTTAATTACGAAACTTTTCCAAGCAACTTCATAACAAAGAGCAAAATTGTATTTGTCAGGCTCTTCACCTTTTGCTTGTCCTGGGCCCACCTGAAGACGCTAGCCAGTACATATATTCTGTTTAAACTGTACACACTGGCAGATAAGGATCAGAAATTATTTTCATTCTGACTTGCAAAGCCATCACTTTAAATACTGAATGTTTTTGTGTTTGATGAAACTCCTAGTTGTAATACATCAGAGCCAAACAAGCAATTTTTCTTTTACCAAATATAAAGTCTCTTTGATAGCAAAGCAGGTGACATGTCTGTTTTGTGAACAAAATGTCTTAGAATCAAAGGCAGTTTTGTGCATCTCCCATTTGTTACTTTATCAGGGTAAACCAGAACTGGTGAAATTATTTCCCCAGAGGCAAACTCTTTGCCTCTTGGATGAACTACATAGATCCCTTTGTAAGTCAAGAGGAGAAATTCCTACACATGCCCTGGGGTGCAGTTAGCAGGAACTCAGCCTGGGAAGCGTCCTTTCTTTTCTTCATTAGTGCTGACTGTCCCACACTCCCTCTCACCCAGGTTTCACATTTCATTGTGTATTAGGGATTGGAAAAATATTTTTTCAGAAACTATTCCCTCTGGAGGGTCAGCACACTTACCTTAGGATAAGTCATTAGCAACGATCACCTGGCTTCTGGAATAGTAGAAACCACTTAACCTGTGCTACCCATTCGCCCTTTCCCACCATGGCATTTGGATTCTGTTCTCCTCTAGCAGTTTCCACTGAAAGACTCCAAAGCACTCAGGAAACACTGTATTAGCAGCCATGTAAAAAGGACATTAGCACAACAGTAAAGTTGCAGAGCGAGTCATATTAAGTGCTCCTTTCAAACCCTGCCACCTCCCCACAAGGGTCACATACCAGCCTCCAGCTGGACTGCCTGGATGTGCAAACACAGCTCCACCCCTTTGAGGGGCCTTCTGCACCTTCCTACTTGTGGGATCAAGGCCTCTGTGCCGCAAGCTGCTGGAATTGTTTAAAGAGCAGTGTCTGCTGGGGCCGCTTACCCTTCCCTCACCCTGCCTCTGATGGGTTTTCCCAGGGTATAAAAGAGGCACAGCCCCATCCTCCCTCCAGTTCATTCTGACCGATGAAATGGCACGTTCAGATGGCGTTCGGCATCCTTCACACCGAAGGCGTGGCGAGCAATTCACGTTTTCTTTTCTCCTGTCCCTCCAGGTGCTGGCTGGCTTTAGTTAGTTAAGTTGTCAGCTTTGCTTTGTTAAAAAGAGAGAGAGGAAAGCGCACCTGCATTGCCTAAACTTGTAACGTGTGGCAGGGCCACTTCACTCCATTGTATGTGGGAGAGGCTCCTCGGGGCCATTTAACAAGGCCTGGTGCTATGTAAGCAAAGCATCAGCTTGAAAGGGTCCCCAGGCAAAGTAGCTCTGTGCCTGCTGTCAGTGACATTGCATACTCCGGATTCATCCAGTTTGGCCAAGTCTGTTGCAGAGGGTTCAGCACCACTGCCTCTAGACACCCACTTCCCAGGTTCTCCGCCTGCCATCAGTGCTGCTGGCTTTGTCCAGCTTTATCAGATAGGGTGTAGAGGGTCCTACACGTCGAGTGCAGAAGGACACTCACCAGAGTGGCTTTGTGTCTGGCATAAGCCATCCGGCAATCCCTACACTCTTCTACCGTGGCTTAGTCCAGCGCCCAGAATCGACCGCCATTGACTCTGGATATCCCTATTATCAGCATGAGTGGTCTTGATTTCCCCTGATCTGGTCAGGTCAGCTGAGTTCAGAGCTGCCTGCTAACGTGGCTCTATACATGAACAGACCTTGGGGTCTGTGCTGGGTTTCTCAGTTACCTTCCTGTTCTGGGTCAGGCTGCAGCTTGGATGCTTACCCTAGACCAACTTCTGCTCCACCCATCTGTCTCTGGAGTCCATCGGCTTCTGCTGTAATTAGTTTCTGGTTCTGAGCCGGGGGAGGGGGACTTGCTGAGTCCACTTCCAATATGGCTCTGGTATGGAGTGAGCAGGTTCCCAGAGCTGTCAGTGCCAAGCTGCCCTTGGTGCCAGCATCTTCCTTGATGTTTGTGCTAGTCTGGGATCCGGTGGTGCTGTTCCTGTGCTGCTGAGATACTAGCTACTAAGGACAGTTCAGTCTTTGCTGCGCCCACCTCAGACCAGCAGAGCAGCAAACCCAGCATTCAAGAAGATCTCAGTTAACACCAGCTTCAGAAGAATTTACTGCCTAGGCCGCCTTGCCTTGCTACCCTGTTGTCGTGCCTGATCTCACCTCCCTAATCCTTGGATTGGATCTTCTGGCTACTGACTCCAGTGAGAGCTCTTACCATTGCCCTGGACTGCCTCTGGTACAGATTGAACCCCCAGATGGCCAACCACACCTGCACACTTGACCGCTCTCTCGTCTCTCAGCCACTGGACATTAAAGTTTGCTCAGACTGCTTCAGCCTCCTCCTACGCTGGTCCTACCCAAGAAGGGTATGGAGCCCACAGGTCTGGCATCACAGGCACTGCTGCAGCAGATGTGACCCTTCACCTACAGGTGGAAAACCAAGCCTTACGGGCCACAATGCACCAGCTGCATGAAGAAAACTGCTCCAGATTGCAAAACTGCAAGTGGGAACATCTTCTGTGGCTCTGCGACCCATGTCGCCTTCAGGACCCAAACCCCTGGTACCTTTATCAGAGCACTACAATGGGACCCATAAGTTTCATGAACCAGTGCAGGCTCTGTTGCCAGCTACAGCCCAAAATCTACCAGATGAACCAGGCAGAAATGGTCTAGTTATCAGCCATTTAACAGGCAACCGAGCTCATGTTGCAGAGGTGGCTCTGCAGAGACTGTGCCAGGCCTCGAGGTCAGCTGCAACATATGCAGCCTGCTTCCGATGCCTGGTGGTGGCTCTGGCTTGGAATGAGGCGGCCCAGCTTCATCAATTCCATCTTGATCTCAGCGAGGAAATAAAAGATGAGCTTCCTGGTTTGGAGCCTCCCATGGATCTAGATGGATTTATTGAGAGTTGACTTGAGAGGAAGGGGTTCCACCCCATATCCAGGTGCCATAACAACCCCTGAGAAGGATTCCTCCTCTTACCCCATGGAGATGGACAATGGCACAGAGCAGACTGGGCCCTGCCAATGGCGTGAGAACTTGAGATTTTACTGATGTAGCACTGACCACATGGTGTCCATCTGTCCTGCCAAGTCCCGGAGCCACACAATTCTGAGAAACAACCATGCCCAGCCTCAGTGAGGGCATCAAGCGTGAGCAACACTGGAAAACTCCACAAAGCCCCCTCCAGCAAACATTCCAGGCTCCAGACCTGACACCTTAAAAATGTCCCCATACCTACAACTCCAGTTGCAATACCAGCTTTGGGATTCCAGACAGGTAGTCCAACCGCCCACCTCACCACCCTCCAAGAAGGCCGATTGACTCTGTGGATAGCGATAACTTCAGGACACTACCGTGGCTCAAGTACTTTGCTTACCTGTACAGCCTAAGGAATCCCCCAATTTAGTCAGGTCAATATCACTGCTCACCTCTGGCCCCATCAGTCAAAAAACTACAGTTTGGAGGTGATGGTGGGGGACTACATGAACTCTTCCCGTTTAGCTTGATCCGGTCCCCACACTTGCCTTTAATGCATGGTATTCCCTGGTTGGCAAAACATGACCCACGTGTTTCCTGATGTCCACACACACTGACATTTAATTCTGAGCTTTTCCTAGGCAACTGCTGCCTGACTTCCTAGCTCAAGCTACCAGAACTTCAGATCAGATTCTATGCCCAGGCTTTGGAAACAGGGAGAGACGCTCGGACAACAGAGCAGGCCTCCTTGCTGCCTAGGTCAGTTATCACAATCCCCACAAAATACAAAGAGTTTTCAGATATATTTGAAACCAAGACATGCCTCCTCACTGGGAATGTGACTGCTCAATTAACTTACAGCCTGGGGCCAAGATTTGGGTGAATCTATTCCAAGTCAGAACCCAAATTAGCCATCCTTAAGGACTATATCCGTGAGAATCTGGACAAAGTTTTTATCTGGCATTTCACATCCCTGGCTGGAGCTCCTGTCCTCATTGTTTGGGGGGGTGGGGGAGATAGTTTTAGGGAACTATGTGTGGACTATGGTACCCTAAATAAAATCACTATGTGGAATTGATAGCGCTACCCATGGTCCCATCACTCTTGGAAGAGGTAAGCACAGTGCAGCCATTAACAAAGTTAGACCTCAGTGTGCCAAAAGTCTGTTTAGAGTCTGGTCAGGGGAAGACTAGAAAACCACTTTTCGCACTCAGTATGGCCACTTTGAATATCTGGTGATGTCTTTTGGATTTATTAATGTGCCTGTGTCCTTTCAGCAGATAATCAGTAGTGCCTTACAAAATATGCTCACCACTATGTGGTTGCCCATTTAGCTGACATCTTAATTTACTCTGAAGACCAGCCTACACGTAACCCGCATGCATGCAGTATTCTAAAAAGACTTTACCAACGTGGGCTTTGTGGTAAACTGGGGAAATGCGTTTTTTGATTAGTCCATCATAGAATTCTAGGGCTACATTCTGTCCACTGAGGGAGTCAGCATGAGTTTCCAGAAAGTGGAATCTGTTTGCAACTGGGGAACACCACGAAGCATTCAAGAAATTCCGTGCTTCATTGGGTTTGCAAATTTCTGTAGACACTTCATACGGGATTACTCACAAATCCTGGCTCCTGTGACCTCTCTGCTGCAAAAACCAGACAAATTCTCTCAGACTCCAGAAGCCCAAGAAGGCGTCAGTCATCCAAAGACGGTGTGCACCTCCACATCCATCCTTGCACATGACCTGTGCTAGTTCTTTATCTTAGAAACCATTACTTCAAACAGTGGTTGGGGTCACTAGTGTTGGTGCTGAGGAATGCTAGTAAAGCTGTTAAGTTGTTATGGCTACTCAGTGCTCAGTGGATGAGCAGAGGACAAAGCTAGCTGATTTAACAGACCTTGTTGTTAAAAAGACCAAAGGCTCAGTGTAGTGGTGAAAGCCCTTGGCCATGCTTATTGTCGACGAAGCACAGTACTAGCTGTTGTCGCTTGTTGGGTGCATGTCTTTTGTCCTAGTGTGTAAGCTTCCCAGCTCTGCAAAGATAGCCAACACAGCAGACCACGATTGGATAACCAAGTAAGACCAGAGATCAATTTCAGTAACAAAGGCATCAGTCCAGGTGTATTGTTGACAAAGAACAGTAAAAAGTACCTTTTACATGCCACAAGTACACTTAATACATGTACGCCGGTCACAATGGACCAGCTCAGTAAACAGCAGGACTTTCCATTCCTCACTTGGCCAGACAAAGACATTCCCTTTGAGACCTTCTTTTATACACTGATACAAACAAGTTGCATATTGGCCCTCTGACGTGTGTAATTACCATCCTTTGACATGGTAAGATAACACTCTTTACCTTGTACAGGATGGTTCTATCAAAACATCTTTATCCATCACATTGTTAAAATATCTCTCTCCATCACATTGTCATGCTGACCTTAAAGCGGGGTCAGTGTGTCCTCGTTATCTTCGAGGAGTGAGTTTGTAGCATTCCTGGTATCAGGATGTTCTGGTACCACATTTCTGGAATGTGCTTGCAGGAGTGATCTGTGCCTAAAATGCTTCCTTAGGAATGTGTGTTTTTGCAATATCAGATCTGTTCTTGCCAGTTTCTGTGAACTTACACACAGGTTCACAGCCTGACTTCTGCTAACTTTGCTTTATATCAGCAGGGTTTGACTGTTAGGTTAGCTTAGACCTCATGCCTCATACCTGGCCTGTTATACTAGACCTCATGTGTCTACTTCTACTACACTAGCACCCTGGCTTAATGGTTATAGGTGCACTAATACATATAGGCCTGTGACAAGATACCCACTTAATCAGCACACCGGGATGCCATTCCCTTGGTGAGTACCCAAGTTGCCCCTTTTTTATCACCTTATTTTTATACTGTGGCAAACAGCCGGCTTCTCCCTAGTGGGTCTCTCACTTTTGCCTCTCGTAGTGGGCCAGGGCGTCTCTGGTTACTGCGTCTTCCCAGGGAGGGGGGTAGGGACTGAGGCCCGCCCACTCCTCCAGGTCTCAGCCCAGGGGCCCTCTGAGTAGCAGCTATGTGCTGCTGGCACTGTACTTGTAGCTGTAAACTTTTCCCCTAGGCTATTCTCCCCAATTTGTTCTTCTGGCTTCCTGAGCCCAGTACCTTCTTCAGGACTCCACCTCTCTTCCACACACCGCTGTACTCCGTTCTGCTCCTCTTTACGACTCCACACACCACTGCTCACCACACACTTTCTCCTTCAACTCCACACTGTGTCTCAGGAGTAGAGGGTTTTTACATGCACCTGGGTGTGGCCTTAATTGGTGTCAGCTGACCCTAATTACCCTCTAATGACTCTGGCTAGTCTATAGGGAATAAAGCCCAGATCATTCTAGCACTTACATACTGCCCTTCCAGAACTTTCCTACCACCCTCTGCCCTTGCTATACCACAATACATTGAGACAAACAAGTTACATGTTACATTTTAGACATGGTTACGGCCCTTGTTTTTCTGCCTGCTAGTTTTAGCAAAGCGTTTTTATTTATTTTATTTTTATTTTAGGAGGGGTTGGTGTGTTTTTGTATTTTATTGTAGGAATGTGTTTGTGTAGTTAGTTGAGAGATTTGTGTATTTTTATACCCCCCCCTTTTTTTTACTCAGGAATGTGCTTGCTTGGTGTTAGCTAATATCTATTGTGTTGCTATTTTGCCAAGGCCAGGCCCAGTCTGGTTCACAACCTTTGGTCCACACTGTTAGTTATGTCTAGGGCTTTAGCAAGGTCTGTATCATCGGTGAATTGCTGTCCCAGAAAAATAGGTCCTCAGCCAAGAAGTTCATCCCTGTGCTTACTATTCCTTCAAGCTCACTCCTGTTGTACGCAATTATGAGATTTCAGGCAAAGACCTGCTTAACCATCAAAGCGGCTTCAGAACCTGGAGGCGTTCTCTAGAAGGAGCCAGACATGCAGTTCAGGTGTTCACTGGTCATAAAAATCTAAAATACCCATGCTCTGCTAAAGCCTCAGCCCAATGACAGCTACACTGGGCTCTCTGCTCAGTTTGATTTTACTATCAGCTACCACCCTGGCTCCCACAGCAGGAAGGCAGATGCTCTGTCCCTCAAAGAACATGCCAACAATCCTAAGGGCCTCCCTACATCCTGAAATCACATTGCTTCCTCAGAGGGTCACTGCTGTCTCATTTGTTCATGACCTTACATTCCACCCTCACAGATGACTCCTTCGTCCAGGGTCTCCTGACTTTCAACCCCAACCCCAGGGTAAATTCATATAAAAGGATAGACAACTTGTCATTCACGGGCATATCTATGTCCCTGAGGGACACTCCTATTTGGAGGTTCTATGGATTTCTCAAGATGTCTCTTCGTCTGCACACTTCAGCCAGGCAAAGACTACTGAAAGTAGTGGATCAGCTGACAAAGATGGTCTACTTTGTTCCTGTTGCACATCTTCCTGCTGCAAGCATACTGCTCATCTCCCCATCACACATATTTTCTGCCTCCATGGCCACCCAGACCACATCACCTAAGACCGGGGTTCCCAGTTCATGTCTTGATTTTGACAGGAGGTGTTCCACCTCCTAGAGGTGTGTCTCCCTGCATCTGCTGTGTCCCATCCACAAACTGACAGCCAATCAGAAAGGGTAAACCAGGTGTACTTCATGAACTGTCAGCAAAATGACTGGGCCTCACTGATTCCATATATGAAATTTGCATACAATAAATGCGTCTTGACCAAGATAAGCCCATCTTTGGTAAATTATGGCTTCCACCATCATTTCCACTTCACGTTGCCTACTGCACCCACAGATCCTTCAGTCTCAGACCTGCTTCAGAGAATCATAGAAGATGAGGGTTATAAGGGACCTCAGAACGTCATCTAGTCCAACCCCCTGCTCAGAGCAGGACCAACCCCAACTAAATCATCCCAGCCAGAGATGCAGAACTCCTAAGTGCAGGACTCTGCACTTGTCCTTGTTGAACCTTATCAGATTTCTTCTGGGCCAATCCTTCAATTTGTCCAGGTCACTGTGTATCCTACCCCTACCCTGCAGCATATCTACCACTCCCCCCAGCTTAGTGTCATCTGTGAACTTGCTGAGGATGCAATCCAATCCATCATCTCCAGATCATTAATGAAGATGTTGAAGAAAACCGGCCCCATGACTGATCCCTGGGGCACTCTGCTTGTTACCAGCTGCCAACTAGATATCGAGCCATTGAACACTACCTGTTGAGCCTAATTATTGAGCCAACTTTTTATCCACCTTTATCCAGCCCATAACTAATTTCTAGCAAGAATACTGTGGGAGATCGTATCAAAAGCTTTGCTAAAGTCAAAGCATATCATGTCCACCACTTTCCTCGCATCTACAGAACCAGCCATCTCATCGTAGATGGCAGTCAGGTTGGTCAGGCATGAGTTGCCCTTGGTGAATCTATACTGACTGTTCCTGCCCTCCTTTCTCTCCAAGCGCTTCAAAATGAATTCCTTCAGGATTTGCTCTATGACTTTTCCAGGGACTGAGGTGAGGCTGACTGCTCTGTAGTTTACCAGATCCTTCTCCTTCCCTTTTTTAAAGATGGGCACTATATTTGCCTTTTTCCTGTTGTCCGGGTCCTCCCCTGATCACCACAAGTTTTCAGAGATAATGGCTAATCGTTCTGCAATCACATCAGCCAACTCCCTCGGCACCCTCGGATGCATTGCATCTGGCCCCATGGACTTGTGCACGTCCAGACTTTATAAGTAGTTCTGAATCTCTACTTTAACATGTGCATCAAACACAGAACGAGATTAAACAAAACCTTAAAAGGTCCAAGATGGTGTACAAAGATCATGTTGATTATCATGAGCAGAAGGGGCCTACTTTGGTATAGGACCAAAGACGGCTGTCGGCCGAAAATCTCAAGCTGGGCAGACCCACATGTAACCTGGGCAGCCTGGACCTGGGATCCTGTGAAATTCACAGACAAATCATCCCAGTAACTGTCAAACTTCAACTGCTCAACTCCTTTCAGATGCAGCCTGTATTCCATGTTTCCCTCTTTAATCCATTCTCTGACAATCCATTCATTTCCCAAATGAAAACAACCAGTCCTCCTGCTGGTCCAAGTCCAAGGAAGAGTACCTTGTCCACAAGACCCTAGACGCCCAGATATGAAGAGGAAGATACTTCATCAGCTGGGAATGGTATGGGCCAGAGACTCCATCCTACGAATGAACCCATTCTATGTATGTCCCTGGAAAGCTCAGAAGCTTCCACAGAGCCTGCCCAGATAAGCCCAGTCCCAAGGGAGAGGGCACTGTGAGGGCCCTAGTATGGAACCTATCCCTCAGGGTCCCTAAATGGCATCCATAGCCTCCATGCCACCATGGTGTGCTTGAGCCATCAACTGCTGACCAACAGCATTCCTGCTAATGGCCACTACAGCCCCACAGCAGCCTCTCCCCACACTGGACAGACAACATTCTCCTTGGGTACCTGGACTATATAAAGACTGCCCCTGCTCCCTTCCCCTGCTTCCTCCCAACCATGCCCCTCTACACTGCGATGACCCACTTTGCCCCACCCAATGCTACCTCTCCCGACCCTGCCTCACCGCTCCTCACCACCCTGCCTGACTCTGCCTTGCCAACACTGCTGCCCTAATCTGCTGACTTGGTCCCGAGATGGGATCAAACAGCAAGATCCCTGCAAGAACACTGACCATTACCCTGGACGCCTTTAATGTTGATTGACTCTCTCTCTTGCGTGCACGCACGCACATGAACAAGCTGCCTGACTTCATGTGGACTCTCGACTGTCTCCTAGTTGGCCACTGAGCAGTGCAGTATTCCCGGGCCCTGAGAAATGTTCGTACTTGCGTCAGCCTAGGCTGTTTTGTAGTGCCAGTGGCCGATGGGAAATGGCACGCTGAGTATAGCATTAGTAGAGTATTACCAAAAACCTGTGCTATGTCTACACCGCAGTTAAACACCCATAACTGGCCCCAGTTACTGACTCAGGCACAGGGCTGTAAAATTGTGGTGTAGATGTTTGGGCTCGGGACCCTCCCACCTTAGGATCCCTGAACCCAGGCTGTAGCGGGGGCCCAAATGTCTTACAGCCTGAGTCCCACACGCTGGAGTCAGCTGACCTGGGCCAGCCACAGGTATTCAGTAGCTGTGTAGACAGACTTCTAGGTGCCCCGACTGAGATCCGGGCCCCTTTGTACTGAGCACTGCGGAAACACACAATATAGGACTGTCCCTGTGTCGGAGAGCGTAGAGATGAAATAGACAAGGCAGACAAAGCATGGAAGGGGAAGCCAAGGAATCATGAGACATGCACAAGTGATGCAACAGGTCAGTGGTAGAGCTGGGAATACAACGCAGGCGTCCAGACTCGCAGTGCAGTGTTGCTCATGTTGGTCCTTGTTTATGTTCCGCTTACACGTCATTGCTGCTTGGGTATAGTGGGATTTCATGTCTGGAGCTTGTCGTGCAAAGAACTCCTTTGAATATGTAATGAAGGGAATCAGTTCAGTACTGCTGATTCTGCATCTACAAATGCTCTGAAATGATGGGCGTTAGAGGGGTGAACTGTGAAGCCCAGCAATGATGAGGTAAATGTCATTGCTGATCATTTCTATTTTGAATTACATTTTTGACCCTCCCACCCCACAGCTGTATGTACCTAATATAATAATCCTGACAGGAATAACCATGCAGCAGCATAACGAGTCTACACAAAGTGGTAAAATATTCATACTCACCCCAAACTGCCCTTCACACCCAAACCAACGCCATCAGCTCCCCAGAAGCTCACATAGAGTCTAGGTCTTTGTAACATGCCTGAAAATCTCAGGAAAGTTCAGCTACTGTGGAGCAAGTTGAGGAGTGAGTTCAGAGCCAAGGACTCTTTGCAGAGTGCTCTGCCTACAGCTGCCACATTTCTCTACAAGTGGAGTGCTAGCTTGAGTTGTGCGGCTGGCTGTGGCCATAGCAGGTTGGCATGGAGAGAGCGACCTCACTCAGGTAGTCTGGTTCTAAGCAGCACCTTAAAATACTTAAAATACTTGTTGTTGGATGCAGTAGCAGAGAGCCAGCTACTGGAATGGAGAAGTAGGAATTCAAACTCACCCACCCGAAATTTCAAGTTCCTTCCCCTCCTGCCCACAAGGAGGAGACAAAGAAGACATTTATTCTGCCTGTGCTGTGTGTCAGACTCTTTCGTGGGGGCCAGACTGCCTCCCATTTATTCCATTGCAAGTCCACTATGCAGCTGTCAAAACATCCAACCTTTTGGATAGCTATTCTTCGCTGCCAAGTCTGCTTAATCAGTACAGTACTAAAACCTCACTGGAAATGTGGTTCCAGCCTTCAGTACATTGAATTTAATGCAAGGAAATACTAGAATGATCTTATTAATTATTTTCATATTCAGTCCATTAAAACTCTGGGATTTTCAAAATGCCTAAGGGGTTTAGGCACATAGCTCACATTGACATTTCCCCCACAATTCAGCACAGGAGTACAACAGACACGAAATGCCGTGCTGCAGATTTAGGGCCTGCCTGCTGTGAAGTACATAGGGCCACATAATATCACTCTAATGGCTAAGGCTACTCACATGTTTAGGGTTTCATCTGCTCGTGCTATTGATTCCTCATTGGAAGTCATTTATTAACCCCTCTTTGACATCACTGATTGCTGTGAAGGTGATAGTGAAGTAAGGTTAATTATGATATCTCTCACTTGCACACGCGAAACTGTTGCTGATCAGGAATAAAGGGTGAGAAATACAAAACCAGAAACTAGGTGCAGAAGGCTTCTAAAGAGAATCTCCTAATTTTTCCAAGTGGAGTCAACTGCTCTTTACACCATGGATAACCAACTTGCTTTGAACAGTAATTAAAGTAAACCATTTGAGAAAGCAAATCCAGTCCAATTTATTTTTGCCTGCAGGCCCACCCATTTTCCCTCCCCCCTTATATATGTGATTAGAAGACAAAATAATTCAGTGCATGCCTCTTTAACTCAGATAGTCAGGCAGCACTCTTCTCCTGTAGGGTTTTGTTAAAGACCATGGACAACATCACGAGAGGCTTATTAATTATGACATCTCTTCAGAGTGAAAGAACATTGCTGTAATTAGGGAAAGCAGATGATTTAAAGTCTAATTCGCTTAAGGAGTTTAAAAGGCCAGTAGCATATCCAGTCATCACTTTTTCCGTTCCAAAGCACAGATACTTCCCACTATCACAATTTTGCATTTGGCCGACTAACTGCATTGAATACCACCATCTGTGCAAAGTCTTAGAATGCGTTTCAGGGACAGTATCAAAATATACTGATTCAGCCTCTGTTAGTGTGGCTCTGGTTCCTCTCCATCCTGACAGTGGTTGAAATCCTGGCCCCACTGAAGTCAATGCCCAAACGCCTATTGATTTCAGCAGGACCAGGGTTTTACCCAGCGTCTGCAGACCTATTGTGTTACCATGTGACATGAGACATTGGAACTCATGACAGCAGTGAGTCATTGGGGGTCTGTGTTTTTATCTTTAGAGTCCAGCATTCTGCAACAAGAGGCCGGGGGGGGTTACAGGGTCTAGAAACAAGTTTGTACTGAAATAACTAAACCAGATTTAATTCACACCCTTTTTCAGTAGAAGTCGGATGTGGACACTTGTACCTGGGAATGAGTGTCCTATTTCTGTTTTGTTTAAATCGGTAAAGCTCCGTTGATTGTGTCAGCAATCACATCTTCGGGATGATGCAGTGCCTGCTAGCAGCACTTGGTGTAGAGCCCCTTTGTAATGGAAGGACTTTAGCATGACTCTTGGAAGGAGACGTCCCATTTCCCTTGCTCCCTGTGGCAGGGGCTCTTTAATAATGCCTAGCTTTTATTAGCAGATCTCAAAGCCCTTTACAATGGAGGTTCTGTATCATTATCTCCATTTTACTGAAGAGGAAACTGAGTTGCAGAGAGTTATGGTAACTTGCTCAAGTCACCCAGTTGCAGAGCTAGGAATAGATCCCAGCTCTCTTTGAAGTTCCTGTCCAGTGCTCTGTTAGACCGCACTGCCTCTCCGTCTCTGCAAGACCTTCTTCTACCAGCTGCTTCTTGTGATCTGGTCTTTGAGCCTGGCACCAGCAGCAGGACATCAATGGCAATGGAATGTCGGGTCTGAGATCAAAAGGCACAGATGGCTGTGGAGAGTAGAATGGCAGGGCAGGTAGGCAAGAAGTGGCTGTTGCCCACGTGGATGGCGTGTTCCAGGGGTGGCTGTTGTGGAATAAGGAGGGCCTTTGTCTTGTACAAGGGGAGGGAAGAAACTCAGTGTATGCATTGGTGTTTAGAGAAGCCACACCTTTGTTTTTAAATTTAAATGTAAATATTTTATTTAATGAAAATATTTCAAATCGGTTATTTGTGTTACTTTTGATGGCCAAAGGAGGTGCCTCTGTAGCTGAGGGGCTATGCATAGATACTGGTTGCTGTGCCAAGTTAGAAAACGTTTCTAAACTGTCAACAGGGAAGTCAGTGGGAAGGGCCAGAGTCGAACATTGACTGGCCCCAGCAGTTGCAGGAAGTGGATCTTATCAGTGTGCCCACCTGACCCCGATTTTCCACTATTCCTACTTACTGGTTCTTTTGCTGTTCGGGGAGACAAGTGCGGCTACAACATCTTTTACTTCTGTTGCTTCTTGCAACCTTCCATTGCTGAGTGGTGTGACTTGGCTGGCAGCTTCAGAATTCTTGCAGTTCATGTCACTTGTGATGGCAACAGTTACTCATGAGTTTATTCTGAAAGAGAGTGAATGGTTGTGATACATGTACTTAGCTTTGCCATCATACTGAACCCTCTGTGACTTACATGTCAGGTAGCCAAAGCTGTGCTGTTAAAGTTGTTTCAAATGTTCCATAGCAGGAAAGTCAGCCTCCAAACATGTACTTTTTTCTCGTTTTTTACACTGGGCATTTCCTTGCATGGACTTTGCTTCTGGGTTTCTGTGGGCTGGGATGTATAATTTGATCTCTCACTCAGATACAGCACAGTGTTACAGGTGGTATTGTATTAATGTAGAAGACATGGTAGCTAACTGTGTAGATGGCTGTGGTAGCTGATACGGTTTTAAATTTACTGGTACCTAAACTGTAGAGTTCACAGAAGCCTTTGAAAATCTCCTTGTCCTCAGGAAACTGACCCATGCATACTGGTGGTAAGGCAAATTAGTTGGTCTTGGCCTACAGCATGGGGGAAGGAGCATGCCTTTACCTTGGGAGCCCTATGTAATAGGGTGATAAGCAGATTCTGCATGCAATGTATGCTGAAGGGATTGGATGCAAGGTGGCTGTGTTAAGAGGATTTGTTCAGGAGCTACCCAGGTGATGTTAGGATGAAGCTTGCAGTGGTCAGGCAGTCTCAGGATCCCTGGTATGGAAAGAAATAATCACAGACTACCTAAGATGGAATGTGATGTTGATGGGTTGAGTTAAAACAGCCTGACAAACATCGTTTGTGAACATGTTCTTCCCATGACATTGCTCCACAGCGAAATCCATCTTCAAGATTCTAGCTGTTCATTTAATTTTTCAGTTTCCTATCCAAGAAACTAGGAGCTTGTACAGAGGCTAAAGTAGTCATAGAGTCATAGAACCATAAGCTTAGAAGGATCACAAGGGGTCAAACCAGAGGCTCTCTATCCACAATGAAAAGATGTGCCTGATCTCACCAGGAGCAGTCCAGGCTTTCAGAACCAAAGTCATCCTTTCACCCATATGTCCTCCCAAGCCATCTCGTGCCCCTCTACCTGCTGTTTCAGGAAAAAACTGAGTCCGGGCTCTCTCGGACAGGCTGAGGACTGAGTTCCAGGGTCAAGGACCCTTTGTGGAAAATCCCCTGCCACCATCCCCAAGCACTCTCACCATCCCGGCACACCCTCTGTCAACAAGAAACCCGCCCTCCTGCAGTGCTGCTGGCAGTTTTCCTTCTGGATAATTCCAGTGAAGAAAACACTCTAAGGTTTAGCTCTTTGGAAGCAGAGCTGCTGTGTAAAGAGGTCCCTGAATAAAATCAGGAGTGAAGTACTGCGCTGAAGCTTGCTGCGTTAAGTGTACACGTGTAACGTAAGAAGAGCAGCAGTGACTTGCAGGCCTGTAGGGTGGGAGACAGTTTGCGGTTCGTTTCCTTTGCTGTTTACTCCTGATTCTATTGTCTTCAGTACAGTTTACTGGAACTTCACGAGTAAGACATTCATCCTGTGACTGAGTTTCGTTCAGCATCAAATGTCCCAGCCCTCAGACCTAACCAAGACTGTGGTGTTTTTAACTAGTGTTTGGAAGGACAACATACACTGTAGATAATTATGATTACGTTATAATTGTAATATATGATTATAGAGAACAGCTTGCAAAAGATGACACCAGAACAGAAAACCAGCGTGGCTGCAGACAGATGTGACCAGTAATGTACATGTACATAAAGTGTGCGCTGCAGATTTGGCAGACAAAGAATTGTGGACAAGAAATAGATTAAGACCGTATGGTTTTGCAGAGTTTCCATGAAAGACCTACTTTTCATGATACTGGCAAGGAATAATAACCAGGAAGTCAGAAAGGGAGAGTTTGGATGTGATTAGAAGCTAGATGAAGACTCAGCAGAGAGAATGAAAGCTGGAGTTCAAGACTAGAGAAGTGTCGTTTACCAACAGATATCTGCTGTTTTCCACAATAGAAAGATAGCTGTACTCAGAAAGGCAGAACCGTTTGTTTATCCTTAAGCAAATAATAAGCCAAAGTACTTTATCTGCAATCAGGTAATGGAAATATGTCTGCGAAAGAACTCCTTTTTCTCCTAGAATAGTAAGCATTCTCCTAGAATACGTTAGAGTGCACACACTAACATCCTTAGTTTACCTTTCTGCTTTCACTGCTTCCATGCATAATTTTCTCTTTGGCCATTTCCAACTGCATTATATCTGGCAGCCCTGTGTGTGGCTTATTTATATATATTTATATAACTAAAAGATTCATTATATGGAGCCTAGGCGCTCTGGGCTGTTTTAAGCAGAATTTGTCTGGTATTGAAGATTTATCATATACAATAGAAATTCCACCTGCTATGCTACCAAATCAGTCATTATTCTTGATTATAAAGTTAAAATTTGTTAATGTGCAGGGAGAATGAATTTGGCTTTTAATAGATTAAACCCATTATAACAGTTAATTCTGGTCCGATGAATTTGAATTCACTCTTTGCCAGGTTTTTAAATGTCAAAAAGCCAATGCCTAATATTTTATAAATAAGAGTTCAGGTGCTGTTGTGAGCAGATGACTGCATGTAGACTTATCACCACTACCCACTAGACAGAAGAGAACTAATCAGCCCAAACTGAGATTTCCCAGGAAAAGAAATATGCTGAAACTAATGTAGAGACTGTTAAATACATGTTTAAACTGAAAAATTACAAAATATTTCCATTTTCTGCCGTTGTTTTAGGCTGCTTCTATCCAATCTGATAGTAGGACTATTAACATGGAAGCAAGGAACACAAAAATACACAAGTGGCCAATATGTAGGTGCTTTAAAATGGAATATTTATTAGCTAAAATATATGCGTTAATGAATTTACTTAATTTAAATACTAAAAAGGAAAAGATCCAGTTCTCCGTACCTCAGTCTCTTTTCTCCTTTGCATTTTGTCAATGGGTCTAAATGGTTTTAAGTCAAAAAGTCATACGGTATGAATAAAAAATACTCTTGTATAAATAACCCTCTCTTTTATTGACAGCTGTGTCTTTTCATCGAGTAGAACTCTAGGAACCACACGCTACCTCCATAAGAGTTGCCAAATAGGACAAACTTCTGTACGTGAGGTTATTTCAAGAAGATAGACTTATTTCTCTAGGACAGTTTCTCTCCCAAGTGTTATGTATGGTTCACCCATCGCCATCATTTCTGGGCAGTGTGTTGCAGGCAGCTTAGGAAGTTTGTATCAGAGTAATGATGGAATTTGAACTATGAATCCACAGCCAAAAGAAAGCGAACTCTTGCATGCTGCTTGTGGCAACTGATCTTCAGCAAATCCTCTTGGTTCACTGTGCCTAGAGCAAGCAGCAGAATTTGCCTATAAAGTTTAGCAACAGAAGACTCTTCACAGGAACAACAGAAAAAACTATGCAAAAGGAACATGTAAACAATTTCCACAGCCTATGTACTGCACCAGGAAAGTGATCCTGTAAAAGAAATAAACCCTGCCAGCCTTACACTAAAAATGGACTGTCACAGCACATCATATACTGGATCAACTTGGAAAGCATTTAGCAAAGGCTCTGAGAAACAACCCATGTGTTCAAAAATAAAGGTTGTCCCTGAGTTCTTGTATGGGCTGGAGACACCCCTGAGCTAGGGTTCAAGTGTAAAGTGTTTCATCAGAGGGAGGTGATTCGTGATATAGGGAGTGAAGGTACACAGAACAAATATGGAATGGAAACATCACAGATCTCTCCTAGATGTCTTGATACCATCTGCTGAGTGCTTCCTGTGTAATAACTAAACTGTGACTCTTTACAGGTTGTCTCCCATTGGTAGTCTCCCTGGCTTGTGTCAGTTCAACTAAAGGTGCATTGTTAAACCATTTTAGTTAAGCTGCTTTGTGCATGAACGCTCTGATCTGTTTAAACTTGTCTTGTCTGTTTAGCTTGTCCCTCGAATGTGCTCCTAGGAGTCTGCATACAATGTTGCAGTGGTTTGAATAAAGCTGTGTAACCAATACCACTTTGTTGGACAGGCCTTCTCTAGACCTCTGTCCTGGCAATTGCCAGCCCTGCGAGCCAGCATGTGCATTCTGGAGATGAAAGACAGATCACACGGACGGAGCATTGTTCTCTGCATCTCTTTGTGTTCTTGAGGAGCTCTCACATCATCCCCTGTAGCAAGTCATGTTTCCTCCTGCTTGCCTGGAGCAATTCCAGTCTTCTCCTCTCTTACCCCAAAATAGCCGCAGGCCTGTGTAACTCAGACCTCTTCATGCAGTTTGAAGTCGACGCTCCTTTAGTCTTTCCTTTAGTCAGTCGATTAAAGAGTTTTCACTTTTCCTCACCACAACGAATTCCGGTCACTGATTCTCACAGGAAGCGGATGATTTGAAAAAAAGCACCTGCTTTTGAAGAAAAAAGGAAAAGATCATCTCTTGACCACCACCATTTGTCCCATTCCACAGCAAAAACACGGTAGTTGGCAGGAGCATCCATGGTGTAACGGTATTTGCTTCAGCGGATTTATGCCATGGATGAATGTGGTCCAATAATCTTGAAATTAACCATTTTGGTGTAAATTTTCCATGCTTACCTCCTAAAAACATTTGGGGGGGATGTTGGAGTAGAGGGACACTGTAGGTGGTGTTATAAACTGTGTGACCATAATGGGTATAGGGAGATGAAGTGGGGCAAACAGCCCTGCTGTGGAATCTGTGCTGTCTCTGTGTTGATAGAGGATGGCTCTTCAGAAGTAGGAGGAGGTTCACAGGACCAGACAGGATGGGAAGAAAATTGATGCAGTTAAAGGAGCCTGAGGATACACACTAGAAAAAGTGGCATAAGGTTTGCTTCTAATATTTGCTGTTTGGACATTCTGACTGTCTGATCAGTTGGACATGAACTCTTCCTAGGCTGCTAGGAGGTGAAAGTCATGCCTCATATCACTAGACAGGTAATTTCCTTTATATGTCAATCATGTCTTGGATTGGACCTGTGAATTCATTCCCGTGAAGTATTAATTAGACACAACAAATCCTGCATGTGATAGGGGTTAGATTAGATGATTCTTGCAGTCCCTTCTAACTCCATGGTTCTCAGACTCTATGATCCTCATGGAACTTCAGTGTGTGCATATTTGGGAGATTTGCTAGACTGTTGTTTCACAAGGATAAAGTTATTAGCAGAACTCACTAATTTCTCCTGCTTGTGTTGTTTTGTGCCCTTTGTGTCATCATACAAATCTAAAACAAAATTATTTTTCCAGTGACCCTTAAACTCCCCATAGTTTAGGAAGTTAAAATTTGGCTGATCATATGATTCCAAAGTCTGTCCAAACAGAGGAATCTAGAAAATAGCTAAGCTATTCTTTCTATTCTATATGCTCAGCTGTCTTGTACTGAGCATCTGAGAATCTCAGTGAAATCTGTGTGAGTCAAAGGTGCTTATCATGGAATCATAAAAGATTAGGGTTAGGAAGGGACCTCAGGAGGTCCGTGCCTCTGTATGCTAAAAGGCCACAAATGGGGTCACGGTGAAGTTGGATTCAGACAATAAACAAAACAAATATGTCTGCAGCCTTGAAAATGTCTAAGCTAGTAACTCTGATCTTACTGAATCTGTTGGTTTGCTGTATGTAGTCACAGCATCTAAGTGCTTCCCAGGTAAATTAAATCCACGTAGAAAAGTCCCTAAAATAAATTCATGAAGTTGTCTTCTCCAATTTCTGATTAAAACCACAGAAGAACTGTAATAGTATCTGGTATTTTTAAGTTGGAAATTCCAGCACATTTGCATAGTGCTGTGAATACAGTATTTATTTGTATAAACCACATCTTTGTTAATGTGGCTTCTGTGGCTGCATGACATGATTGCCTCCTTTCTGCAGGAAGTTTATAGAAATAGTCCAGAATGGTTTGATACTTTTGAATCCACGATATCGTGTGCATAACTAGCCTTGAAAATTCATAATGGAAAAGCACTTGGCAGATTCATAGATTTTAAGTCTCAGTGTGATCTCCTGCACAACACAAGCTAGCGAATTCCACTGAATGCCTTCTGCAATATGTCCCTGGAACCCTTATTTAAAAAATAAAATAAAATCATTCATAAGAGATGCTGGAAATCTGATACTCTCTTTCCCGGGGCTGTAAAAGGAACTCCCTCAAATCCATTGGGCTAGGTTGCACTGCCCCGAGAGAAACTCTGGAGATGGCATACCTCATAGAGAGTCAGTCTCTCCTGGGGAGGTTCTTTGCACATAGGTGGAGTGTGATCTGCTCCATCTGTCCTAGGCCAGCGTAGAGGGAAATGCTCAGGCACCACAGTGACAGGTCAGATTTGTAGCTTTTTGAATATCCTAGGCCCTTCACCCTCCCAGTGAGCACTTGTAATGCAGTGCACATTCCACAGTTCAAAGCACTTACATCGGCAATGGATTTGGCCCACTGTAACTTGAATTAAAGCTTTGTTTTTCTGAACTAACATTTTGGAAAAAAACAAATGAAAATAGGATTTTGAATGTTGGCCCCAGTCACAGCTGCCAGACCTCCACGTAGGCGTTAGGCCCGACAGAACTTCTAGGCAGCCTTTCTGCCAAGATGTACAGAGACCCACCCAGCTCTGAATTAGTCTTTGCAGAGAGCCGGTTAGATCTGGGGGTTTCATGCTAAAACCCAGCCTAGCTGCTGATTTGGAACAGCATTTGTGGTCTGTTGTTCTGTTACAGGGGTATGTTTTTTTTCCACAGAGTGCTTGTACTCGTTTTGTCAGATTTTTGCAGTGCTGTGGGTGGGGTTTACACTGATGGGGGAGTGGGTACATGTAGCTACTAGAGTTAAAATATATAAATGAAGCAATGTATTGGATCAACTCTGGGCAGAGCACTTGACAGACGTGACAGAACATATCCTCTCCCTACACCCTTCACTCCCTATGGGATAGAACAGCCAGGAACATAGAGCACCCCTTCCACAAATTAAATATTTAGGCTCTAATTGTCCTTGGCGCTAAGGCCTCTTTACACCACTGGCAATGTACAAGGGCCTTACCACTAGCAGGGTGATGGAAAGGGCATCAGTGTTGATGAAAATAAGGCCCTTAATATTCAAAGCCAGTTAAAAGAGGCCGTTTGCTTGAAGTTGTAATGGTGTATATGTGTCCAATGACATCTTTCCTCGAAGTACCTCACAGGCATTTCACAGGTGTTAGTGCCCTGACCCCTGCCGGTAAAGTAATATCCCCATTCTACAAAGGTGCAAATGAAAGCATAAAGAGGTGACAGGATGTAGTGAAAGAGCGGCCAGCTCAGGAATAATGTGCTTAACTCCGTCTGTTGTTCTAACCAGGAAGTTAACCGTAGGAAATGCTTCTTATCTAGGTAAGTTCAAATCTCTGTGGTATTTGTATGGCTGAATTAGCTTCTGCAGTTGGGTAAAGTCATTGCTTTAAGCTTTCCCATTTCCCTGTACCCCTAGCTCAGCTGGCATATTTCTCTGTGAGCAGATTAAAACGCACAGAGAACTGTCTCCTCTTGGACTTTCCCAGCAAGGAGAGTAGAGTGCCTTACTGGGGCTTGCGATTTTGGCATCTGCAGACTACGAATTGAAGGGCTTACTGGTGAACTCTACATTGCACCCAAATAACAATGATTTTGGCCAAAAGACATCCTGTCCCTGTCTTCCTTTCATTCACACTCTGCTTTCCTCGGTCAATCTATTACCCCTTCCTAGATCCTTTGTTTTATCTCCTTCCTTTTGCCGCATTAGCACCTGGCTGCTTTTGCGTCTACTACCTTTTTTCCTCCACTCTTCCTCGTCTCCAGATACATGTGCCTAAACCTAAACTATGCAAGCCAACTGGCAGCAATCCAAAACCTGCCCATGAAGTTGTTAAAGGAAGAGGAGATGGTTAAGGGACTTTAAATAGCTGGATGCTGTGTGAGCTTGGAGCTGATGCTGTTTGTAGTATCTTTCTCAGAAATCAGTTTTAAAACCAATTCTGACTCTCATATACTGTTCACAAACAAGCTGTAAAATATACACTCTCTGTCTGCTGCAGAGAATGTATTCCAAGACAGGTTCTATGCCAGGTGGCTGGTGCAAGAGATGTGCTCCTGCGAAGTGGTATTTGTTGGGTTGAATGATTTTACTGACCTTTTTGTACAACATGAGGGTCTTGGTATACATCTTTCAGAATAATTTGTAGCTGTGGCTGAATGAAATGTTGCAATGGAATCACTGGAGTTCTGTTCTGTGCTTTAGGAAAACAAAGCCTTTTATACCATTTTGAATAAACTGTGGAGGGAAAACACTTGAATTCTCTCCAAAGAAAGACAGGCCAGTTTAATTAGCCATTGTTCAGCGTTCACTTGGATTTAAAGCAGCCATTCACCAGCCCGTGCACCATCACTTACATGTCCTTGTCAACAGGCCTCCTTTGCTACAGTTTGCACTGTGTGGGGTGTCCAGCATTTGCATGTGTCCAGTGTGGATGGCCTGATCTCTCGGAAGGAAATTCTTAGGAACCCGGGGTTAGCATTTTGTCAGAGAAGAGAATCTGGATTATATCCTTTTTGATTTTCCTGAATCTCACTCACATGCCTTCCATAAATTACACGTTACTGCAATTACAGCTTAGAGTCGCAAAACTAATAGTCTCCAGCTGTAATGCAGAACAGATCTCTGCTGAGTTGGAGATGAAGAGGGACCAAATGGGAACTAGCAGGTTATAAGCAAAGAGCATGTGTGTGTCTCTATATGCAACTACTGGGCAGGTGGACACAAAGTGGTTTCCCTATAACTTAGATCTTTTTTTTAAACTCTGACTCATTTTTGTTTTATTGAAGGAGCTGATAGAAGGAAAGTTGATCCCTAACCTAATGTCAGATCTCGTTACCAATATCACAGGAACTCCGCAGCCAAAACTAGCTGGTCTTTTCTTCATGGTAGCACAGAACTGCAATGAGCACACAGTCAGATTTTTTCCCCCACTTCACATCAAGTTCTGCAAATCAAACAAATGATTATCAAAGGTCTTTAAAGGCTTTAAAACTCCTCCTATGTGATTTTAACAAAAATTATTTACTTAAACCTAGAATTTTGCTCCTCACAAGCTATTGCTTTGGTTTTTAAATTTAAGAAAAATCCTACCCAAATTACGTAACAGAATGCGAGCCTCATACTTTGCTTTAAAAGACTGCTCAGATTTAGTTCTTCAAAAGAGTTTAATCAATTGAATTTCCACCAGCATCTATTTCATACCCCACTGGTCCATACAGGGATGACTTTTCATCTCTCTGCTCATTCCAAAAGTATTAGCAAAAAAGGATTAGAAACTACTCACAAGGTGCATGCTTTTATTACAGATTTAGTAAAAAGGGAGCTCTTGTGAGTTCCCCCTCAATTGCAGCAATGCTGAATTTCTGTCGTCTCATCATATTCCTGTTTAATGCACTTATAGGCAAGTAGAACTGATGTCTTCTGGTGTGTGATTTGTTTAGCTTTGTGCTGTACTTAGAGCAGCTGTATTGCAAGCAGAAGAATGCCAATGATCTGTAATGTTCCTGAATTAGGGTGTTTTGTAAGTCAAAGGTGGGATGCAAGAGGGTCACAGGATTGAAGCATATTTGACCAAGGCAGCTGCACTAATGGCGAGGTGACAGAGGAGCTGTAAAACTAGGAACAGCTTATTATATCCAGGCAGCCTAAAGCTATTCAGGAGCAGCTGATCTCTTTTTATTAGCAGGATTAGAAGAGATTTCTGTGAGGCAGAAAGCTGTCTTGCCCATCAACCTATGAAAGTGTGTTTGTGTTCAGCTTCCTTTGGGGAAGATGGAATTCTCTCAAGATTGTATAGCTGTTTGAGCTCTGTTTACACTAATCCATTAGCAAACTTTATTTCTAAAAAAAACTTGAACAGAAAATAAGCTTTCATGTAGTGTGTATTGCATCCAACAACTGAGTGATCTAGTGGCTTACAACAGGGAGTGGGAATTGGAACTTCTGAATTCTTAGTTCTACCATTTTCTCACTGTGAAGCCTTTAGCAAGTAAGTCATTTAACCTGTTTGACTACAGTTTGCCCTTCAGTGGTACTTTCCTACATCCTTCATTCAAGTGTTGTGAGGATTTGAGATGGATGGAGCTATAAAACTGAAATAAATGCTTTTAAGAGGGTCAGAATTGAATGCAACAGAACAGTAAATGTGTTTAAAACTGATAGCTTGTATCCCTCTATGAACATTGTAATTAATGACACCTGGTCATTTGCTGTTCTGCATTAAAGAAATCAAAAATATGATGAGCCAGTAGAGCCAGAAGTCCAGCAGCTAAGTGAAAAGGAAAATTCAAAGCCAAGAAGGATACTGATCAGTGGCTTAGAATATCCAGTCCTGCTGCAGGAGTCATCTGTCTCTTCAGACCATTTGTTGGCTGCTAGAAGAAAAACATTTGATCCTAAATCTGCTTTTCAAAGTGCTAAGTTCATAGTATTTCAGTGTGAAATGCAGGTTAGATTGTCTTTTTCCCATTGAGTCCCAATATTTGAATGCTATCATTTGACCAGCAAATGCCTCAATAGCAACAAATGTTATCTCAAGTGTCAGAATAATTTCTTTTACAGGCACTGGAAATATGAAGCAGTAGACCAGTAGGGAGTGAATTTTACAGTCATCTCCTCTGTCTCCATGTAGCAGCTGGTTTACAGCTGTTTTTTAACGCGAGAGAGGAATTAATAATTTGCATTGTGTTCCACTGCTTGCCAGCTAGTTGTCATGTTAAGATCTTTTAAAAGAAACCTGCCTAGTCTTGTCAGAGCCCTGAAACTTCCCTATTCCCCAGGCATCTTTATTGTCCTCCATTGCTATGTTACAGCCATTATCCTTCCCACGAAAGAGGACTGGCGCATTGCCCATGAGCCCATTGTTCTATGACTGCAAGGAAACACAAGGGTTGCTATTGAGCAGAAGGAGATGTCTAACTCCTAGCCTCCAGATGCTGAATATACTGCTTTAGAAGGCTTCCTAGTGCTTGCTGGCTATGGAGTGAGAGGAACCAAAAGATCTGGTCCATCAGATCCAGTACCCTGCTCCTGGCAGTGCCTATTGCCTCCTGCTGTGGAGCAGGGTGGAAATCTCCATCATACAACCAACCCACTGCATAGTAATTCCTTCCTTTTTTCTGCAACTGATCAGCTTTGATTGTAAAGCCAGAGATTTAACTATCCAGCTGTATTGTCTGAAATGCAGGGTCCTACCACCAAGCCTTCCACACTGTTTTAATCTGTCTTTAATGACTGCAAACCATGGCTGTGTTTTGCTGGCAGAGGCATTGCTCAGAGCTACTTTGATGTATAGTGATCATTCCAAGATATAGTCTGGATCAAAGGAAGCAAGGAACAATGTTTGAACAGACCCCTTCCAGCTTTCCGGTGGCAGTTTTGTGTCTGGACAGAAGCAGAAGTGACACTCCTTGCTCATGGAAGGGCTTGATTGTATATTACCCTTGGATGCTTTGTTTGAAACTAATATCTTCACTCGCTGGCACCAAAGGGGAGCTGAATCTTCCTGACGAGAGTTAATTTTCTCCCATTGCATTCACAGGCAGTGTGTGGCATATGCCTGAACAGTGCCAGCCAGAAAGAATGCATCTGGACTCTTTACTATGGTTTATTTCATTGCCTCTGTGCTCTGGACAAGGGTTTTTCCTTGGTCCCAGATGCAAACAGTGGGACCACCTAGCTTTATCCATTTTAACGGTGTTTGTGCCAGAGTTCTGGCCTGGAGCCTCGCTAGTGCTTTGTGTTGTGAGCATGTAGAGAGACTTCATTTTATAGGGATAATGTTTTAGCTCAGTATAAAGGTGGGTGCTCTAGGTTTTTGGTTTTCTACTGAAGGGGCCCAAGGAGCTTATAGGAACAGGGTTTTCTTGCTAGATAGCATCCTGAATGGTAGTTAGTTTGTAACTCGGTGTTACTTTCTATATGTAGTAAAAGCTTTACAGAAAGTGGATCATTTTTAGAGACTTTAAGTTTGTCGTGTTAGGTGGGTAGGGATGTGGGTGGATTAGAGGGTGACTTATGGTATTTTTATTGGGGGGGGCGTAGTAATGTTTTGTTATCTGTGGGTAGGTGCTGGAGACTGTTTATTTCACTGTATTTTTTGTTTAATTTGTTATGTGTTCCCAGAGCTTGAAACGAGCGTTCTTTGTTGTTGTTTAAATAAGAAAGTGTTTCGATATTTTCAGAGATGCTAAAGTTAAAAGGGCCCACTGTGATCATCTGGTCTGACCTCCTGCATAACACAGGCCAGAGAATGTCCCCAAAATATTTCCTGTTTGAACAAGAACATATCTTTTTAGAAAAATATTCAGTCTTAATTTAAAAATTGCCAGGGATGGAGTATCCACCACAGCCCTTGGTAAATTGTTCCAGTAGTTTATTCCCTCCCTGTTAAAAATGCAGGCCTTATTTCCTGTCTGAATTTCTCTGTCTTCCAGCCACTGGATGATGTTATACCTATGGCTGCTAGAGCGAAGTGTTTGCCCTCTTATCAAATCTTTGTTCCCCATGTAGGTACTTATAAACCATGATCAAGTCACCCCTTCACCTTTTCTTTGTTAAGCTAATTGGATTGAGTTCCCTGAATCTATCACTATAAGGCTTGTTTTCTAATCCATTAATCATTCTCATGGGTCTTCTCTGACCCCCACAGCCATTAGGTTGTGATGGCTCAAGCTGCTTTCACTGAAGCAACCACACCATAAAAATGCTTTCAAACATTGCATTAAACAAAACAGGAACTTTGAAATGCTGGAAATTCAAACATTAATATTTTTATTCAGGTTCCACTTTCTTTCATTTACATTCAGTACAGTGCAGTCTTTCGGAGGGAAAATGTTGATTAAAAAGTTGCTGGTAGCAAAATTTTGTTATGTGGAAAAGTAGCCAATCCACTGTTGGATGTTGGTTGAGCAGTTACTATTTAGGTTATTACTGCTCTTTAAGCAAACACGACAAATACACACAAAAGGGGAATAAAATGGAAGGAGCTTCTGTCTCACTTATGCTTGCTCATCCGTTCAAGAGCTGCAGTGAGGCTGTAACGCACAGACAGGTCAGCATCACACAGGCCTGTCTGCTTTATCCTCTGGATCCTGTTGAGTTAATTTTGATGGAATAAATGAGCCCAGACATGACCCACTCACTGTATGACAGTTAAAGCATTTGAAATGTCAAGAAATAATAGGTTTTTCATTTTCTTAATTCAGTATTTCTTATTCTCTTTCCCTTTAGCAGTAGAAAGTTTTTCTAAGGAAACCCTCTGTTTGACAGTCTTGTGGATGATATTAAAGAGCTGTCCTTTTTGGGGAAAAGAGAAAAAGGTGGTTGAGACAGGCTGAGGCTGCTACTGTTATTGCTGAAGTCCAATCCCATTTCCGTTCAGATCAAATAAGAAAAACACACACCAAAGGGGGGAGAAAGGAACAGCAAAGAGAGAAAATGCAGCTTCTGTCTCTGGGGCTGACTCCTACTTGGAGCCTCACTGCTGGAGAAACATGGGATCAGCACATGCTCTTATCCATCACTCTGAGAGTTGGCAAACGTCTGCCCTCCTCAAGCTGTTCAGGGCATGGCTTTGAGCTGCCTCCGTGATCACAGGCTCACAGCAGTGTTGCAAAAAAGACAATCTCGGCTAGCTGAGTGAGATTTCTTTAGAGCAGTGTTTCCCAACCAGTGTGCCACGGTACGCTGGTGTGCCGTCAGGCCTGAGCAGGTGTGCCACGGAATTTCTTGAAAAACTACTTGAAAAGTTCTGAGTTGACTCATAAATATCCATGAGTTCATTTGGAGACTATATGGTGGTGTGCCTCAAAATAATTAAATGGTATCAAGGTGTGCCATGGCAGAGAAAAGTTTGGGAACCACTGCTTTAGAGTATAGGAAAAAGGAGAGAGAGGGGAAGGAGAAGAAATAATGTGGGAAGGAAAATGACAGCCACGTGAAGGAATTGGTAAGAGCAGGAACCCAAGTCTCTCACTGCAGGTGGTATTTGGGATTTAGCCCGAGCCAGTGGAGGTGGTGATGTCATCTAGGTCTGTCTCTGGTGGGGTCTGATCAGGATGTGTCTCGGAATCAGAATCAGGATGATGATGAAAGCCCAATGTTCTCCTTCGAGTGGTTGCTCATATGCATTCCACTTGGGTGTGCGTGCCCTCGTGCACGGCCAATCGGAGAACTTTTACTAGCAGCCCCTGCAGGGGCCGGTCCAGCGACCCCGTAGTGTCGCCGCCCTGCGGCGGCTCAACGGTCGCTGCCGGCCCCTCCCTCTTCAGTCTCTTCTTTCCGCCCGTGACGGTCGGTCGAGAACTAACCCCTGCTCTTCTCAGTTTGTTGTTTCGCCTTAAAAAGTGAGTATTTAGTTAGTAGTTCGCCTCGAACTAAGTTAGTTTTACAGTTAGAAAGGGTTTTTATAGTTAGTTAGGGAGCCTGCGGGCTCAGACGCCCGCGGCCATGCCCGGCGCGTCGGGCTTCAAGCCATGCGCTAGCTGCGGGAAGGCTTTCCCAGCTAGCGACCCCCACGACAGTTGCTTGCGGTGTCTGGGGGAAGAACATCGGCGAGACCGATGTAAAATCTGTAAGTCCTTCAAGCCTCGGACACAAAAGGACCGAGAGGTGAGGCTGAAGGCATTCCTCATGGAGACCGCGCTTAGTCCGGCGTCCGAGCCCACGCGGTCCACCTCGGCACCGAGTGTATCCTCGGTGCGGAGTGCACCTCCGGCACCGGGGGCCACGGTGCCGAAGAAAAAGAAGAAGCGGCGGCACTCGCCTGTGGAGAGCTCCCCCGCACCGCAGGAGCGGCCGGGGTCGAGCACAGAGGTGCGCTCCCTGGACCGGCCCCCGACCCCAGCACCGGGCCCGGCTCCAGCCAAGGAGGTCTCTCCGACTCGCGTGAGCGAGGGACCTGCCTTGCAGACTCCGTCGACACCGGAGGCTTACGAGGCGGCACGAGTCCTGATGACCTTGCCCACGCCTCCGGCGCCCTCTCGCATGAGGGCCCCAGAGTCTGCTTCCCGGGGCAAACCCGCACCGGGTGTCCCCGAAGGATGGGCGGCATCGGCACCGAGCGTCCAGCCGCCCATCTTAGCCATCACCCGGCACCGAAGGCCTGAGCCCAGAGACTCTTCCCCTTCATCGCCGGAAGGCCCACATCAACGCTCCCGCCGCCGCTTCAGCAAGTTCCAGTTCGAGCCCGGCACCGAGCCGGGGCTCTCGTCACCACTCTCCGGCACCGAGGAAAAGACGACGGAGATCCTCCCGGCGCAGATCATCATCCTCATCCTCGGCGTCGTCCCGCAGGCGAGGCAGGCGTCATCGCTCCGAGTCGCGGAGCACCTCCTCTCAGCACCGCCGTCGCCTCCCCCGCACCCGTGGCTCAGGATCCCGGACCCGCCGCCAGGAGCGAGAACCCTCACCGGCACCGCCGCCCCCGGCACCGCAGACCTCGGTGCCGCACCCGGCACCGCAGACCCCGGTGCCGCAGGTACCTCTCCCCATGGTACCGGCACCGCCGACAGCAGCGCCGGAATTGCCCTCGGCACCGGCGCCGCCTCTGACCTGGCCCCAAGGACCCTGGCAGTGGCCAATGTGGGCCCAATGGGCAGCTCAGATGGGGCAGGGAACTATGCCGGCCCCTGCCTCGGTCACCCACTCCATACAGGCACCCTCTGTGCATGAAGGTGACCAATCCCTCTCCTCACAATAGGAGGACCCTGGGGAGGGCCCTTCCTCAGGACCACCCCACCCCTCGTACTCCTCATCCCCAGACGAGGCGGTCACAAGGGACCAAGGGGCCCCACTCATTGATTTTAAGGCCCACCAGGAACTCCTGAAACGGGTGGCCTCGAACCTGGACTTACAGGTCAAGGTTCTGGAGGAGGAGGTGGATCCCCTCTTCGGCCGGGTGGGCACCCAAGGCCCTTCTAGAGTTGCCCTCCCTCTCCACGACAGGGTCCTACGCCTGGCCGATGCCGTATGGCAGACCCCTGCCTCGGTCGCCCCCACGTCTAAGGGCGCCGAGAAGAAGTATTATGTGCCAGCCGAGGGGCACGAATACTTATACGCGCACCCTGCCGCTGGCACCCTAGTGGTAGAGGCTGCCAACCAAAAGGACAGGCAGGGTGCACAGAGCGCCACCCCAAAAAACAAGGAAGGTAGGAGACTAGACCTCTACGGCAGGAAGGTCTACTCCACAGGGGCGCGCCAGCTCAGGATAGCCAACCATCAGGCTCTCCTGGGCAAGTATAATCTGAATCTATGGGACTCCCTGAAAAGGTTCTCAGAGTCCCTGCCGCCTGACCAGGCTGCCGATTTTGCCATGGTCTTAGAGGAAGGGGTGACAGTGGCCAGTGCAGCCTTACAAACTGCCTCTGACGCTGCAGACACTGCCAGCAGGGCTATGGCCTCCGCTGTCGCTATGCGGCGGGCAGCCTGGCTGCAGTCGACTGAACTGTCTCAAGAGGTGCAGCACTCCATACAAGACCTGCCGTTCACTAAAGCTGCCCTCTTCTCAGAAAAGACGGATGAGAAGCTGCACGCCATAAAGGACTCAAGGACCACGCTACGCTCCTTGGGCCTTTACACACCCCAGGCGGCAAGGCTGCAGACGCGCCAGCAGCCACACCAAATCCCCCAGCGGCAACAGCAGCAGGCTAGGCCGCAGCCTAGACCCTACCCCCCCCTCCAGGGGTAGGGACAGAAACAGGGGCGCAGGGCGGCGCGACCAAACCGCGACCCCCTCGTCCTCCTTCAAAGGCCCCTCCAGGGGACCTAAGGGCAAAAGACAATTTTGACATTGTGTCCAAGGGTGGTTCCCTTCCCTGTTCCTTGGGCCACCCCCCGCCTTTCCGGGACAGGCTAAGACCGTACCTCAGCCTGTGGCGGGAGATTACATTGGACCAATGGGTCCTCAGCACCATTCGCTGGGGCTATGCCCTCCAACTACAGACTACCCCCCCCACTCCCCCCCCCCCGTCCCTTTTCAGGGACCCCTCTCACGAGCATGTACTCCGTCAGGAGGTTCTCACCCTACTTCTCAAAGACGCGATAGAAGTGGTTCCACCACTCGAGGTGGGGAGGGGATTCTACTCCAGGTATTTCCTTGTCCCCAAGGCAAAAGGAGGCCTCAGACCTATACTAGACCTGCGCAGATTCAACAGGTGCATAGAAAAGCGAAAATTCCGCATGGTCTCCCTTGCATCCATCATCCCAATATTGAACCCAGGGGATTGGTTCGCCGCCCTAGATCTGAAGGATGCGTACTTCCACGTCTCCATCCTTCCAGCCCACAGAAAATTCCTAAGGTTTACGGTAGCTGGTGGCCACTACCAGTTCACGGTCCTTCCCTTTGGCCTGGCCTCATCCCCCAGGGTGTTCACAAAGTGCATGGCAGTGGTGGCAGCCTCCCTGAGGCGCAAGGGAGTCCAGATCTTCCCATACCTGGACGATTGGCTAATAAAGGGCAAGACCAAGTCGCAGGTACGCGAGGCGGTCTCTCTCGCCCAAACTACCTGCCATACCCTGGGACTGCTCATAAACGAGCAGAAGTCAACTCTACACCCGGTACAGGTCATAGAGTTCATAGGGGCCCGCCTGGACTCGATACGAGCAAAAGCCTCCCTCCCACGCTCGAGGTTCGAGGCCATGTCAGCGATAATATCGCAGCTCCAAGGGTGCCCCACGACAACAGCCAGGCAGTGCCTACGGCTGCTAGGCCACATGGCCTCCTGCACCTATGTAGTGGAGCTGGCCCGCCTCAGGCTCAGGCCCCTCCAGAGCTGGTTAAAGAAAGTCTACATGCCCAACAGGCATGCCCTGAACAGGGTGGTAACAGTCCCCCCTGCGGTGCTGGGTTCGTTGAACTGGTGGATGGACCCCAGAATCGTGTTGAAGGGAATTCCCTTCAAGGCCCCCACCCCCTCGGTCACCCTGATCACGGACGCTTCAGACCGGGGATGGGGAGCCCATATCACTGGTGGTCTGACCACTCAGGGCCTCTGGTCCCGGAGGGAAACTGCCCTACATATCAATGTAAAGGAACTAAGGGCAGTAAGACTGGCTTGCAAAGTGTTTCGCCATGCTTTATTCGGGAAAATGGTTCAGGTGTTGACAGACAATACCACTGCGATGTACTATATCAACAAACAGGGGGGCGCGCACTCCTCACTACTGTGTCAAGAGGCGCTTCGACTTTGGGACCTAGCAGTGAGACGCAACTTCTGTTTAACCGCCTCTCACCTCCCGGGGGTCAGGAACGACGAGGCAGATCGCCTCAGCAGGTCGTTTCTCCCCCAACACGACTGGTCTCTTCACCCGGAGGTGGTCGACATGATCTTCCACGAGTGGGGTGTTCCCCGCCTGGATCTGTTCGCATCAGCCTGGAACGCGAAGTGCCCCAGGTTCTGCTCGCTCAGGGGTCGCGAGCCGGGCTCCGTCTCCGACGCGTTCCTGATCGACTGGACGGGGGGCCTCCTGTATGCGTTTCCCCCCCTCCCGCTCCTGCCCAGGGTCCTCTTGAAAATCAAGAGGGACGGAGCGGACATCATCCTGATCGCCCCATCGTGGCCGAGACAGTATTGGTTTTGCCTGCTCCAGGACCTATCGGTTGCTCCCCCGATCGAGCTACCGAAGAGACCGGACCTTCTCTCTCAAGACAACGGTCGGCTACTGCACCCCAACCTGGAATCCCTACACTTGACGGCCTGGAGGCTCTCTGGCTAACGGAGGAGGAGAGAACCTGCTCGGAGCAGGTCCAGCGTGTGCTACTGGGAAGCAGGAGGCCCTCCACCCAGAGTGCATACAAGGCCAAGTGGAGGAGGTTCACCTGCTGGTCGGAATCGCGGGGCATAACCCCCGGTACGTCTTCCGTGCAGGCGGTCCTGGACTACCTGCTGCAGCTCAAACAACAAGGGTTGGCGCTGGCTTCCCTAAGGGTCCACTTGGCAGCCATTTCGGCGTTCCACCAGCCAGTGGAGGGGAGGTCTCTTTTCTCTCACCCCATGTCGGTGAGGTTCCTCATGGGAATCGAGAGGCTGTACCCGCAGGTCCGTGACCCGGTGCCTCCCTGGGACCTGAACCTAGTCCTTGACAGACTGACGGGGCCCCCCTTTGAGCCCTTGGCCACTTGCCCCCTACGGGTCTTGTCTTGGAAAGTAGCCTTCCTTGTGGCCATCACCTCAGCCAGGAGGGTGTCCGAGTTGAGGGCCCTGACCTCGGAACGCCCCTATACGGTGTTCTTCCGGGATAAGGTGCAGCTTAGGCCTCACCCAGCTTTTCTACCTAAAGTAGTCTCCAGGTTTCATTGTAACCAAGATATTTTCCTCCCTGTGTTTTTTCCAAAACCGCACGGGTCCGAGGACGAAAGGAGGCTACACACCCTCGACGTGAGGAGGGCTCTGGCGTTCTACCTCGATAGAACCAAGCCGCTCCGCAAGACCACCCAACTCTTCGTCGCGGTGGCAGAGAGAATGAGAGGCTCCCCAGTGTCATCACAGGGCATCGCCAAGTGGATCACCGCCTGTATCCGGCTGTGCTACGAGAGTGCGGGTGTCCAGCTCCCCGGACCGGTGACGGCGCACTCGACAAGGGCCCAGGCCGCGTCGGCGGCCTTCCTGGAGAGGGTTCCCCTGGAAGACATCTGCAAGGCTGCCACCTGGTCATCCGTACACACCTTTGCCACGCACTACGCTATCGTCCAGCAGGCCAGGGACGATGCCCGCGTGGGCAGGGCAGTGCTGGGGACAGCCCGTCGATGACTCCTACCCGCCTCCAGGTAAGGCTTGTTATTCACCTAAGTGGAATGCATATGAGCAACCACTCGAAGGAGAAAACATAGTTACTTACCAGTAACTGTTGTTCTTCGAGATGTGTTGCTCATATCCATTCCACACCCACCCTCCGTCCCCGCTGTCGGAGTCGGCAGAAAGAAGGGACTGAAGAGGGAGGGGCCGGCAGCGACCGTTGAGCCGCCGCAGGGCGGCGACACTACGGGGTCGCTGGACCGGCCCCTGCAGGGGCTGCTAGTAAAAGTTCTCCGATTGGCCGTGCACGAGGGCGCGCACACCCAAGTGGAATGGATATGAGCAACACATCTCGAAGAACAACAGTTACTGGTAAGTAACTATGTTACATGACGGCAGCAGCCGTGGTATTGGAGCTCACTCCTTTCAGTCCACCCATTCTCCAGCTATTTTAATTCTCCCATTTTTTTTAAAAAAGTATCTTTTTTCAGAACTCCAGAAGGGAGAGGTGGTCAGAATAGCCCCTTCCCTCAGTTAGGCCTATTTTCTGACACACCAGTTTTGTTCCATTAATTTCCAATTCCATTCTCTTCTGTTTGCCACTCACAATCTTGACACAGGATTGGGTGGGGTCAGTAGATCTTTTTGTTTGGACTCATCCCGTTTTCTTCTTCCTTTTCATACCCCTTCTAGCAATAGTCATTGATACAGATTATTGTAATAGTTTGTGAGCTTCCACCCACTTTCCAATAGTTGAGCTTACTTTTGGGGTAGGCTTGCTAGACCTCAATCTCTACAAGAATCTCCACTCTCTTCCTCAACCTGGAGTAACATCTGTCTGGCAAACTCTGGTCTCCTCCCTCTTTTGCCCTGGGGATTATCTTAGTACTAATCTGAAGGGCCAAATTCTGCTCTCAGGCATGTGCAACAAAATAGAATTTGCAATTGCTCAGAAGACACAAGTCCACATATTGAATTGCCCACTCCATCTCCTACAGGACCCTGAGTTTTTCATGAGTGCCTCCTGTGCAAGTAGTGACAAAGTCTGACCTGTTTAATTTGTGTGCTCTTATTGGATCACATCTGGGGATAGCACAGCTAGTGACCATTGGCACTGAAGATGTTTCTATAAAGTGAGGCCCATGTTGGAACTTGAGTTGATGATAAAACTCCATTCTGCCATGATAAAGAGGGCAGAGGCTTCTGTAGTGTAGTGGTTACCTGTTCTTTATAAAATTTTCTCTGGGAATGTCAGAAAGGGGTAATGTGACACTATACAATATTTTATTAACTGTGGGGTTGGACCATTTCTGGTAGAGTGCTTAAATAAAAAGCCTGTCTCACTGCTTCATCAGTCCACAGAAGGTTCAGACTATAAAAACAGCCTGTGCATAAGAACATTGGGATGGGAACTGCATCAAACTTAATGAAAACCCCTTTGACAAAAATACAGACAGATTATTGAAGCATGAGCTCTGCTACCAGATGTTAACTATGCTATTGTCATTTCTAGGAGCTTTAAAATTAGGGGATAGACTCCAAATCCTGATACTGCCTTAAAACATGGCTTATTTTAACTAAATAAATCTCATGGTTTTGGAGATTGAGTTCTGATTTTTGAACTCTTGAAGTCTGTCAATAGACTTTGTTAAATAACACGTGTTAGCCAACAGGATATTGAATGCAATTTAGCAGTTAGTATAGACAAAGCCTATCCTGTTTAAAATCGTGTCAGTTGCTTGTGGTTAAACCAAGGCTATGGCTTAAGTCGACATAAATTATGTCACTCAGGAGTGTGAATTAGCCACCCCCCGGAGTGACATAACTTATGCCAATGTAAGCACTGTTGTGGACAGCGTGATATCAGCAGGAAAGCTGCTTCCGCCGCTCATGGAGGTTGGAATAATTAAGCCAATGAGAGAGTTCTCTCTTGTTGGCTTAGAGCGGCTAACAGAGATCTTACAGTGACACAGCTGCATCATTTCTAGCCCTAGATTGGTACAGCTGCTCATAGGGCAGGCCTTTTTGGGTTTGTGCAGAGAGATTGTGAGCTTTGCTGACAGGTGTCCATCTCTTGCTGTAGCACTCATTCTCTCTGTATCTCACGCACTCTGTATAGGTCTGTGAAGTGAGGAAGCATTAATGAATTAATATGTATAAATGCCGATACCAGGGCCATTTTTACACTTCCTGCCTGTGCGAGTACTTTTGCTTTAAATTGCAGAACGTATATGGTGTCGCAAGTGAGCTCTGTTGTGCTAAACTTCCTCTTTCTTTTCAGACATAGGGATTAGGCTAAACAGCTGAGGGGCAATCATTAACATCCAAAAACATCATGCCGTAAGCAATCGCTTACCATGTTTGTACTTCCTTGGCAGTGAAAGCAACAGAACAAGAACTATTGGCTTTATAGAGTGGACCAACTCCATGCTCAGTATGTTGTATCCAAGAGATACCATATGGATACCATAGCTCAAATATATCATTAGTAAATTTATGCAACCACTTCCTCTAAATTTATATATATTCTCTGCAGTTGTTCTTAGAACTGACAGAGGGAAAACTAGAAGCAGACACACAAGTGCCTGATTCTCATTTACAGTAAGCTCCCCTCCCCCCCACACTGCTCTGGTGTAAATGAGCTTCACAAGGCACTGACTATTGCAAACACTTTCTTTGCTCACTGGAAAAGCCTCTTTTTATTTGATTGTCCAAACAGACATGCTTATGGAACTGCTGAAGTCTGATCATAGCGGAGTTGAGTGTGAAGTTCCACTCCATCATCTGCCACGGCCTGGAGAGGAGCTGTTTACGTACTGTAGTAAATCTTAGTCCATGGGCAAGTCAGTGACTGAAAGGTCAGGGGAGACCCAAGGACAGGGTAGGCCCATTACTTAATGAGGGGGAAAAAGCGAATAATAAAAAATGTGGAAATGGCGGAAGTGCTAAATGACTTTTTTGTGTCAGTTTTCACCAAAAAGGTTAGTAGCAATTGGATGCCTAATATAATGAATGCTAGTGAAAATGAGGTAGGATCTGAGGGTAAAATAGGGAAGCAACAAATTAAAAGTTACTTAGACATGTTAAATGTCTTCAGGTTGTCAGGACCTGGTGTCCTAGAACACTCTAGGAGCTGACTGGGGAGATATCTAAGCCATTAGAGATTATCTTAGAAAAGTCATGGAAGACGGGAGAAATTGCAGAGGACTGGAAGAAAGCAAATATAGTGTCAGCCTATGAAAAGGGGACAACCTGAGGAATTACAAGTCATCTTAACTTCAGCACCCAGAAAGATAATGGAGCAAATGATCGAGCAATCAATCTGCAAACACCTAGACGTTAATAAGGTGATAAGTAACAGCATGGATTTGTCAAGAACAGTTCATGTCAAAACCAACTTAATAGCTTGCTTTGGCAGGATAACAGGGCTTGTGGATTTGGGGAAAGCAGTAGATGTGGTATATCATGACTTTAGTAAGGCTTTTGATACTGTCTCGTATGACCTTCTCGTAAACATACTAGGGAGATATAGCATAAATGGAGCTATTGTAAGGTGGGTGCACAACTGGTTGGAGCACAAATGGTTGGAAAACTGTTCCCAGAGACTAATCAGTGGTTAACAGTCAAACTGGAAGGGCATATTGGGTATGGTCCCACAGGGATCATTCCTGGTTCTGGTACGGTTCAATTTCTTCATAAATAATTTATATCAGAGCACAGAGAGTTCACTTATAAAGGTTGGTGACAATATCAAGCTGAGAGGGGTTGCAAGTACTTTGGAGGATAGGATTAAAATTCAAAATGATCTGGACAAACTGAAGCAATGCTCTGAATTAAATAGGATAAAATTCAATAAGGACAAATGCAAAATACTCCACTTAGGAAAGAGCAATCAATTGCACACATGCAAAACGGGAAATGACTGCCTAGGAAGGAGTACTGTGGAAAGGGATCTGGGGGTTATAGAATCATAGGGTTAGAAGGGACCGTAAAAGTCATCTAGTCTAATCCCCTGTCAAGATGCAGGATTTGCTGTGGCAAAACCATCCAGGGCAGGTGACCATCCAGCCTCCTTTTGAAAACCTCCAGTGGAGGAGGTTTTATAACCCCCTCAAAGTAGTCTGTTCCAGTGTCCTACAGTTCTTACAGTTGGGAGGGTTCTCCTGATACTCAATCTAAATCTGCTATGCTACAGTTTGAACCTATTGCCTCTTATTCTGCTTTCTGTGGCAAGCGATCCAGAGGGGTAACCATGTTTAGTCTGTATACAGCAAAACCACGTGAGTCCTGTAGCACCTTAAAACTAACACATTTCTGCAGGCGTAAGCTTTCGTGGGCTGCAACCCACTTCGTCAGATGCATGAAGTGGAAACCACAGATAGGAGGTATATATACACATCCAAGGGTGAGAAACCTGACGGGAGGAGGGGCAATCGCTAACAGTCAATTCAGTTAGGATTGATGAGGCCTATTCACAACCATTGATCAGAAGGTAAGAATGTGTGAACACGGACAATTACTAATTGTAATGAGAGAACCATTCCAAGTCCCTGTTCAGACCCAGTCTGACTGTGTCAAGTTTGCCTATGAGTTCCAGCTCTGCAGTTTCTCGCTGAAGTCTGTTTGGAAGTTTTTTTTAGAAGTATGGCAAGAGAGAACAACTTTTCTCCATTTTTTTTATGGCTGCCTTTCAAGTATTTGAAGACCGCTATCATGTCCCCCCCCATCTCCTCTTTTCCAAACTGAACGTACCAGTTCCTTCAGCCTTTGCTCATATGGCTTACATTCCATCTCTTTGATCATCTTTGCAGCTCACTGCTGGATCCTTTCCAATTTTTCCACAACCTTTCTATACATTGGTGACCAAAAGTGGACAACAGTACTCCAGCCGAGGCCTACCCAGCGCTGAGCAGAGAGATACTATCACCTCCTGTGACTTACACGCTGTGCCTCTGTCAATGCCACCCAGAATCGCATTTGCGTTTTTTGCGACAGCATCGCATTGCTGGCTCGTGTTGAGGCTGTGATCCAGCACAACTCCCAGATCCTTCTCAGCTGTGCTGCTGCCAAGCCAGTTATCCCCCATTCTGTATTTGTGCTTTTGGTTTTTCTTCCCTCAGTGAAGCCCTTTACATTTGTCTTCGCTGAATTTCATTTTGTTGTCTATAGCCCAGTTCTCCAATTTATCAAGATCCCACTGAATTGTACCTCTGTCCACAGTGTTGGCAGCAACCCCCTCTCCCCCAGCTTTGTGTCATCTGCAGACTTTATCAGCATGGTCCCTATTCTTACATCCAGGTCATTAATAAAGATGTTAAAGTGAGGCCCAGAACAGAGCCCTGTGGAATCCCACTTGAGACCTCCCTCTGGGCTGACATCATTTCATTAATAATTAGTTACTCTTTGTTTGCAGTTGTTTAACCAATTATGTATCCACCGAGTCTGTGTTTTTCCAGCGTACATATGAATGTCATGTGGCACTTTGTCAAAAGCCTGGCTGAAGTCCAGGTATATTATGTCCATTGCATTCCCCCATTGACCAAATCAGTTACCCTGTCAAGGAAATCAAGCTGGTTTGGCATGATTTGTTCTTAGTAATTTAGTGGATCACAAGCTAAATATGAGTCAATAGTATAACACAGTTGCAAAATAAGAAAATATTATTCTGCGATATATCAGCAGAAGTGTTGTAAGCAAGACATGAGAAATAATTCTTCCACTCTCTACCCTGCTGATAAGGCCTCAGCTCGAGTATTGTGTCCAGTTCTGGAAGCCACATTTCAGGAAAGATGGAGACAAATTGGAAAAGGTCCAGAGGAGAGCATCAAAAATGATTAAAGATCTAGAAAATCTGAGAAATTCAAAAATTGGGTTTGTTTAGTCTGGAGAAGAGAAGACTGAGGCAGGACATATCAGTCTTCAAGTATATAAAAGGGTGTTATAAAGAGGAGGGAGATAAATTGTCCTCCTCATCCGTAGAGGACCAGAGAAGACAGAATGGGCTTAAATTGCAGTAGTGGAGATTTAGGTTAGACATTGGGAAAAACTTCCTAACTGTCAAGGTAATTAAGCACTGGAACAAATGACCTAGGGAGGTTGTGGAATCTCCAGCACTGTAAGTTTTGAATACAGCTTAGCCAAACACCTGTCCGGGATGGACTAGCTATTATTTAGTCCTGCCTTAAATGCAGGGGACTGGACTGGATAATCTATTGGGGTCCCTCCACTTCTATGATTCTATAGAGAAGTTTATAGCATTGCTCAAGTAGGAGTCATCACCATATTTAACAGATCAGCACATAAACTTCACATCTCTGACAACAACCGAGCAGCCTGTATCAATTAATTTGAAAGCTTCAAAGAATATGAAACTCATGGCAGATGAAAGCAAAGCTAGCTCATTTGGCTGGTAACAAATTGGTTTCTCCCACCAATCACTTTGTCTGCTGTGGATTTAAAAATGTTTAGCTCCTTAGAGAGTTTGCAGACTGCTATTTCTGAAGTTGCATGCAAGTTTCCTGTGGTCTGAAAAAATTGAGCTTTCTTTCCACTGACCCATGCTTCAGATGGTCAGAAACAGCCTGCGAAGAGAGGAAGAGAAGGAAAGGTCAGGGAAGAGATTTGTGCCAAAGAACAGGGGGGAAAAAAAGAAAAGAAATGCCAAAAGAAGGGCCTTGGTGCTAAGCAGAGAGTTGGGGCAGCTCAGAAGCGACTGTGGAGCAGTACAACTGCTGGTGGAAAAGGTGCAGTGGCTCACGAGTTTCTCATTGCAGTGATCATATTACGTTACTAGCAAACCAGCTGAATGTGAAGAACAGTAATTTCCTCAGCAGGCTCACTCAGGTCTCTAACTGCCAAGCAGCCATCCCTTATTCCCTCTCTGCTACTAAACTGCTTCCCTGTCCCCTCGTGGTCACAGGTCTGTGCACTGGCAGGAGATAATGTCTGCCTCTTCGGCTTGGTGTCACACGTTAGTGCAGCTGGAGCAAAAGGTGGCACTAGAGAAAACCTGGGGTAAAGAGAGCAAAAGAACACTGAGGGGCGGGCAAAGCTCAAAGAAAGGCACAATGGACTGGTGGGGAGCATTAGTGAATTGCACAAGAGAACCCCATTCCCAGCTAGGAAACAGCAACTGGGCAGTGGGGTCTGGGCCTAGTGATAGGAAAAGCAGCCATGGTACTGGAGTGTGAGACATATAGAGGGCAGCTCCCGCTATGACAGGAGAGGTGACTATGGCAGGGGAGAGAGCAGACAGTGTCAGATCACAGCCCAATCAGCAGCTACCATGTGGTAGGGAGTTCTGCCTACTTAGCCATTGTTCAGGAGCCTATCTAGTCCCTAAGTCACTCCTTTTCTGGTTTGCATGATTCTGTGTGACGCTGGGAGGGGGTGACCCAAGGTCCTCTTGATGCCAACTGGCAGAGGGTAAAGGTGTACATCAGGGTTACAGGAATCCTCGGGGTCTGATATCTGCATGCTAGTCTGCCAAAGACTCTCTAGATCTGTGAGTTAAGGCGGGTCACCAAAAGGTAATCCACATACTCCTGGCAGGCAAAGGGAAAGAGTTATTTATGTCACTCTGGCTGGTCATGTGCAGATTAAATATTGGATCATTCACAATAGACACGGGTTTACAGTCTGGGCAAGATGCTAATCAGTAGATTGTGCGGGCTAGAGGAAAAACCAAAAACAGCAGGAGTTATCCAGTTTGGAGTAAGACAACAAACTTTTGAAATGATATCTGGTGTACAGATGAACCCCCAGTTATTTCTTTCAGACACGTTGCCAGCAGGCTTGATCTTATGAGGGGATCTCAGCCAAACTGGTTGAAAATGCTAGGGAAAGGATTTGGGGTCAGCTATCATGTAGAAGATGGGGAAATGCCTTGTGAGTTAAGCTTTGGCTCTAGGAAGCATGTGAGGCTGAGGAGCATCAGTGCATATGAGGAATTCACTGAAAACATGCATAGGGGGATCTCCAAGGCTGAGGAAGCCATCCAGCTGGAGAGGACTGCACTAGTGCCATTGGGAGAGGAGGAAATGGCTTCTTTTTAGGGAGGAAGCTGGCAGCTGGTTACTTCTGGAAGCAGATTGTACTCCACCCCTGCTCCTAACCCACCATCTATAGAGTTAAAAAAAAACAGTGTGCTCCCTTGGCATTGTGGGATGAGGAATCACTCCCAAAAGTGGAGGAGGAGAAGCCATGTATCCCTAAGGCTGGAGGATCACAGCCACCACTCCCAAGAGGAAATACAGGATATTGTGATGGTTGGTGACTAGCATCCTGGGAGGTATGCAGCCTGCCAGGGGCCCGTATTAGAAACATTACAGAAGGACTGCAGAGCACTATCCAGCCCTCTGACTACTGCCCCCTGCTGCTCATCCACGTGAGCACTAACGATACCACAGGTTATGACCCTGAGCAAATTAGAAGTGACTACAGGGCCTTGCAAGTGAAGGGGAGGAAGCTGGGGGCACATGTGATGTCCTTATCAATCGTTCCAGGCAAGGGTAGGGGCCTGGGCAGAGAGAGAAACTTCCTGGAAGTGAATGCATGGCTGTGCGGACAATGTCACTAATATGGCTTCAGATTCCTCAACCTTGGGATGCTGTTCTGAGAGGAGCTAGTGAGCAGAGATGGGGTCTGTCTTTCGAGGAAAGGGAAGAGCATCTTCAAATCCAGGCTGGCTAATTTAGTGAGGCCATCTTTAAATTAGATTATACAGGGGCAGGAGGTACCCACAGGTAAATCCAGAACAAGGAGACCTAGGTGAAAGATTGGAATCTGGGGGGACATGGGAAATCACAGGTGCAAAGGAGATATGAGTATGAATATAGAAGGGTAGTCTAATGAACATCTTAGATATTTGTATACTAATGCAAGAAGCGTGGAGAATAAACAAGAACTAGAAATATTGGGGCATAATCACATTTACGACCTAGTTGGCATCACAGATTGGTGGGCTAATTCACATGGCTGGAATACTGACTTAGAAGGTGAAGCTTGTTCAGGAAGGACTGGCAGGGAAGAAAGGGAGGAGGTGTTGCCTTGTGTAGTAAATACATATACCTTTGATTGAGAAGATAGAAGTGGGAAACAAACCTTTTGAAAGTCTCAGGGTAAAGTTAAAAGGGGCAAAAAAATAATAATAAGGATGATGTCAGGGGAGGGTCTCCTCGATCATCAAACCAGGAAGAAGAGGCGGCCGAAGCTTTTTTTTAAACTAACAAAATCATCCAAAGGACTTGGTACTGCTGGGGGCCTTCAGCTACGCAGACATCTGTTGGGAACATAATACAGCAGGGCACAGGTTATCCCAGCAAGGTCTTGCAATGCATTGGAGACAACTTTTCAGTATAGATGGTGGAGAAGGTGGCTAGGGAAGAAAGTGTTCTAGATTTGATTCTGACAAATGGGGAGGAGCTGGTTGAGAGTCTGAAGGTGGAAGACAACTTGGGTGAAAGTGACAGAATTTGTGGTTCTAAAGGAATGGCAAGAGGAAAACCAGCTGAATAAAGACAATGACTTCGAGAAGGCAGACGTTAGCAAACTAAATATGAGTCAACAATGTAACATCGTTGCAAAAAAAAAAGCAAACATCATTCTGGGATGTATTAGCAGGAGTTCTGTAAGCAAGACACAAGAAGTAATTCTTCCACTCTACTCAGCGCTTTAAGGGGTCAACTGGACTACTGTGTGCAGCTCTGGGCACCACACTTGGGGCAAGATGTGGACAAATGGGAGAAAGTCCAAAGTTGAGATACAAAAATGATTAAAGGTCTACAATATGTGACCTATGAGGAAATATTCAGAAATTGGATTTGTTTAGTCGTGAGAAGAGAAGGCTGAGGCGGGACAGAATACCAGTCTTCAAGTATGTAAAAGGTTGTTATAAAGGGGAGGGTGATAAATTGTCCTCCTTATCCACAAAGGACAGAAGAAGACAAAATGGGCTTAAATTGCAGCAATGGAGATTTAGGTTAGACATTACGAAAAACTTCCTAATGGTCAGGGCAGTTAAGCACTGGAACAAATTACTTAGGGCAGAGGTTCTCAAACTGGGGGGGGGATGTTCTGAGGGATGGGCATGAGGAGATTTGGGAAAAAACTTTCTGCGTACATGGAGGATTCTCGGAGTATCCCCGTGCACATAAAGAAACTTCCAGGGTGAACCCAATGCGTAAGAACACCAAGTATGAGGAAGCACAGGCCTACCGCCACACACACCATTTTTTCACGCTGGTACAAGATTCTGGACGGGATATAACCAAAGACATGCAACTTGCAGTACATACCCACCAGATGTGCCTTTCCTGGCATCCTGGTCAGTCACTGTTTCCTAAGTCTGGGTGGGCTGCTTCTGTGCGGCAAACAGCTCCTGGATTTCAGGGAGAAGGGATACCCCATTCGCCTGCCCCCTGTTCTCTTCATCATCATCATCATCATCCACAGACTCATCCTCATTCATCCTGGCCTTGGATTCCCTGAGGAATCAATGCTTCGTGGTGGCATAGTGGTGAGGTCTTCACCAAGAATCACATGCAGCTCCTCATAAAAGCAGCATGCTTTGGGTGAGGAGCCAGAACAGCTGTTGGCTTCTCTAGTTTTCTGACATGCCTGCCTCAGCTCTTTGATCTTAATGCTGCACTGCTGCGCGTCCCTGTTGCGCCCCTTCTCCAACATGCCATGAGATATCTTCTCGTAGATATCCACGTTTCTTTTGCTTGTTCAGAGCTGAGCCAGAACAGACTGTTCACCCCACAGACTGATAAAATCCAAGCCCTCAGGTCGACTCCAAGCTGGAACACGTTTGGGGCCTGCAGTCGCCATGATCAGTTGTGCTGGTAAGCTCTCTTCATGCTGACCAAACAGGAAATGGGAATTCAAAATTTCCCACGGCTTGTGGGGAGGAACTATTTCCTGTTTACATGGCTAGAATGCAGCAAACTGCGAATGTGCAGAGCGGTCACAACAGAGCATTGTGGGATAGCTCCTGGAGGCCAATGACGTCAATTTACATGCTAGGCATAATAGCTGTGAGTCAGCATAGGAATGCATATGGTGACTGCTTCACTTTAGAAAAGTGTCTTGCTATGTAGACCTGCTGTAGGCTCATGCTTCTTATCAGAAAGGGTATACATAGTGTTCTTTTCTGTTTCCTCCAGTAGAAGTGAACTCTGCCTTCAGGGACTGCAAATGGTACTTGTGCACACATTCCTCTGCAAAGACAAGCAGTGACATTTGCATGAATGGCTTTGAACAGTTCTGTTCCTCCCTCACTCCCTGGGTTGTCTTGCTGCCTTTGCCTTGTGTGTTTGTTGTTTCTATCTGTCCAAGGTGACAGAAGCATCTTGGCCACATATGGAGATGAAAGAATTTGTGTAGCACTCTAATGCTTGCCTAAAATTGTCCAGCCAGAATAGCTCTTGTCCACACCAGAGTTCTTCAAAGGTTTTATTTTTGTGGCTGGCTCAGGCTCGTTTCCCTTCTTTTGGGGAAGGGCTGTGCCAATTCCAATCTACTGTACAAGTGGATTTCTAACTCTTTGGGTGGAATTGGAAAAAGAAACTGGCTGCCTAAATGCATACATGTTTTGGCCATAGAACAAGCACACAATGTTCTGAATAGCCTGCCTTTTGTGATTCTACTTTCACAAAAACATTGTTTTAGGAGGAAAAAACCAAACACTTTTTTTCAAAAGAACGAGCCTGGTTCATTATATGTACTCATTTATGTCCCCTTGATACCACTTTTCTGAAAGAACTTCCTCACGTCAGCCTTAGAATTTTGCCAAGGGATGTTGTGGACTGTCCATTATTTGGAGTCTTTAAATCAAGACTGGAGTCAGTGGTCTGAAGAAGAGCTCTGTGTGGCTTAAAAGCTTGTCTCTCACCAACACAAGTTGGTCCAATAAAAGATATGGGCCCACCAAGATTACCCACCATGTCTGTCTAAAGTTGAACAAATTTAAACCAGTGAAACCAATATTTATTAAAATATTTTATTCATTATAATGATAAATTAAATATTTTATAATTATTTTCATCCTGTAATTTCATTATTCAGAAGATGGTTAAAAGAACTTTCAAATGTACTGTCCCTACATAAATATGACGACTACACTATTAAGGAAAATACAAGGGGAGGATGGTCTTGTTAGGTAAGGAATAGGTAGGGGAAAGAGGAAGGAGGACCTTGTTCTTAAGGCACAGGACCTAATTTTGAAAATCTGTCACTTAGGCTCATATGGCTCTGATGGCTTGTCTACACCTGGAGTTATTCCAGAATAGTTACTCTTTGAAGGCAGATGAAGCTGGACAGGAACAAGGCAGTCTTATTCTAGAATAAGAGTGCCCACAACTGGAGGTGTTCAGAAATAGTTCTTGTGCTTAAAATTCACACCCTACCTTAATCCAACTCACTTTCAAGTGCAGACTGTCCCTTAGGCATTTTTCAAAAATCTCTCTTGCTCATTTTCCCCGAAGGGATGATAATATTTCCGTGTCCCAGGGGTGCCACGACAATAACCCAGTCAGTGTTTTTGCAGCACTTTTTGCAGCGTTTTGATGCGCTGAGGAGGACTATAGAAATGCCAATAAATAAATGGCATTTCATCCACCTCTAAAATGTGTCTAGGGCAGGGGTGAAACATGGTAGCTATTTAACAGGCGTAGCAAAACCAGAGAACAGCAGCAGCAATGCCAACCCCAAGCATTCAAACACCATGAGTAAGGTCCCCAAATCATATTTTAAAAATAATATATTTGTGGGACTTTTATTTACTTTCTGGCTGGTTTTTGGACCCAAACAATATATCTCCACAGTAAACACCGGCGGCTGGCCATGCCAGCTGACTCGAGTTACCAGAGCTTGGCTGTTTCATTGCTTTTTAGACTTCCAGGCTCATGCTGGAGCCCAGACTTTAGGACCCTGTGAGAAGAGAGGGTCCCAGAGCTTGGGCTCAGTGAAACAGCCCTACAGCCCGAGCCGTGTGCACACTAGTCTGCTGGCACGGACCAGCTGCGGTTGTCTAGTTAGTGTGAAGACACACCCAAGGCTACAGTCAGGTCATGTTTTCAAGGGTTGCTCTGCAGCTCTGAGGGCTAGAAATTTACTTTTTTAAAAGAGAAGCTGAGATTCTCACACATGTTCTCACATAACTCTAGGAGCTGGAGCTTTAAGAAACACCCCAAATATCACAAGACTCAGACTAAAACAACAGGAGCTGGCAACACTGGAATGGCCTAGCACAGTGAAAAAGAGTTCCATTTCCTGCTGCAACTGCAGAGGATATTTAGGGATACAGAGTATAACTACCAAAATTGGAGCAGTTTACCCTTGATCTTAACATCCTTAGCTTTTTTAATGACCACATTCACTTTCTAACACCATGCCCAGGGACCGCAAGATTGAACACTTGTAATATCTCATAGGGTTGTATCTGGAACCAGGTGGCAGACACTTGAGTGGCTTAAAGAGTAGCAGGATCTGATTAGACATTCCATTTTATAGGGAAAAGGCTGATAAATGTTTAATTATGCCATGTGTCGTATGCTGACTTACAGGCAGTGAGTAATTATGTTCTAAGCGCAGGACCTGACTGTTTTCTGAAGGCAGTGGCTTGATAAATATGATTATTAGAGGGAGATTAACAAGTAAGTTATTGTACTTTACCCCCAGAAAATCCTGAATTACTGTATTTCAAAATATTAAAGAAAGGCATTGTCTGTGTGGATGGATTTTAGAATATTTTAGGTCATCTGGCTTTCGTACACCAGGCTGGAAAGATGATCATTAACAAAAAGAGATTGCTGAAGCCAGGGTCTCACTTGGAAATCTTCTCTTTTTAGGCTGTTATTTTTCCAGTGGCCATGCCAGCTCTGTCCGATTTGTAGTGTCTATTGAAATTGTCATCTCATCCAATTGTAAACCTTGCCCTGAGCCGGAGCCATCTGCGCTAGGCTAATGGGTCATTTATTCTGCCTCTGGCTGACACTTGCAGGAATGAAGCAGATGCTGACTTTTAGGATTTGCTTTTACTACTTTTCAGTTTTATCTCATGTATTAGTATCACACATAACTAGACTTAGAAGGATTTGATTTAAATCATTAGTCTGGTAAATATCAATCTCACATGGCACAGAAATTGATCTAGGGGGGGAAATATTGTTGGCAGTCAGCGGAGCTGCCTCCTCTGTACCTTGCACTCATAGAGATTCTGTTGTCTCAGACCCTTGGGTATACAGGGACCCCTCTGCGAGCAGCCCCTCTGTGACCGCTCTGCTCACTGACTCACCAGCTGGAGGTGCTGGGGCCATCCCTAGGCTGGAGCTGCTCAGCAGTGAGACGACCTTCCCTGCCATCATGGGCTTGTCCTCCTCATTGCAGTCTGGCCTTGGCTAGACTGCAACCTCTCCAGCACCTTGTGCCCAGATGTTAGAGGTGAATAATAGCTTATTTTTTCCCCTTCTGGTGTGAAATAAAACATCTTTAGGAGTTTAGCGGAATGTCTTTGCCCAATATGTTATATGCTACACAGAGATACTTTAAAAGTTGTTTACAAATGTCTCATTTCTTTCTCATCACTCATCTTTATATTGATTTATTGCAAGGGCAGGTGTTCTGTGTCTTACTTGTCAAATAATTAAGCCATAGGCTGCAGCAAGGGTTGTGGAGATAAGTGCCAACAGCTTCTTGTATATAAGGAGCTGAACAGAGAAAATAGCCTCATGTCTTCCTGCCTGTTGAGGGGCATCACTAAAGAGTGCTGTCTGTGCCATCCTTAGAATCATAGAAGATTAGGGTTGGAAGAGACCTCAGGAAATCATCTAGTCCAACCCCCTGCTCAGAGTAGGACCAACCCCAACTAAACCAACTCCATAGGTAACCCATTCCAATACTTCACCACCCTCCTAGGGAAAAAGTATTTCCTAATATCCAGCCTAGACCTCCCCCTCTGCAACTTGAAACCATTGTTCCTTGTTCTGTCATCTGCCATGACTGAGGACAGCCTGGCTCCATCCTCTTTCAAACCTCCCCTTCAAGTAGTTGAAGGCTGCTATCAAATCCGCCCCCTCGCTCTTCTCTTCTGCAGACTAAACGAGCCCAGTTCTCTCAGCTTCTCCTCATAAGTCATGTGCTCCAGCCCCCCTAACAATTTTCATTGCCTTCCGCTGGAGTCTCCAGTTTGTCCACATCCTTCCTGTAGTGGGTGGCCCAAAAGTGAACACAGTACTCCAAATGTAACCTCACCAGACCTCACTTTCCTCAGTCTGCTGGCAATGTTCCTACTAATGCAGCCCAATATACCATTAGCCTTCTTAGCAACAAGGGCACACTGTTGACTCATATCCAGCTTCTTGTCTACTGTAACCCCCAGGTCCCTTGCTTCTGAACTGCTGCCTAGTCAGTCAGTCCCACTCTGTAGCAGTGCATGGGATTCTTCCATCTTAATGCAGGACTCTGCACTTGTCCTTGTTGAACCTCATCCGATTTCTTTTGGCACAATCCTCCAATTTGTCTAGATCATTCTGTATCCTATCCCTACCTTCCAGCATATCTACCACTCCCTCCAGTTTAGTGTCATCCGTGAGCTTTCTGAGGATGCAATCTACCCCATCCTCTAGATCATTAATGAAAGTGTTGAACAAAACCGGCTGAAGAATCAACCCCTGGGGCACTCCGCTTGTTGCCAACTAGACATTGAGCCATTGATCATTAACCTTTTAGCCTGGTGATCCAGCTGGCTCTCTGTCCACCTTATAGTCCATTTATCCAAACTATACTTCTTTAAGTTGCTGGCAAGTATACTGTGGGAGACTGTATGAAAAGCTTTGCTAAAGTCAAGGTATATAACATCATTTACCCCTTCTCTTGAGGTTTCCCATCGCTGCAATGGAGATGATAATATGTACTTCCCCACAGGAACAGTGTGAGAACTGATTACTTAATCCTCGCAAAGTGTCTTGAAGATTAAAGCTGGTAAATTGATATTGTACCTCAAACGGAGGAGTCAGTTTTCCTCTTGACTTTTAGCAACTGCAGATTTCCAATCTGACCACCAACATCATAGGTAGCCAGAGTGCAGACAAAGGCCAAAGATGGGCCACAGGGTCTATCTGTTGCTACCCTCATCTTCAATATTGGGCCCACTCCATATCAAAGATAAGGATGCTAGCAAAGTGGGTGAAACCTACTGAGTCCAGGCAAGCTGCAAACACCCCTTAGTTGGGCAAAATGTGGTCTTTCCCAACTTTCAACTGATCAATGCAACCTCAGAATTAGTAGTAGCCAAGATTTTGGATTTGGCACATAGTAGCCTTTTACACGACCTTCTTCTCCGAAGTCCCTGTGAAGCACTGTGGAGCTGTATGAAAACTCCAAAGCCTGTTTGGATGTGAGCATACAAGTCATATGACTTTTCTCACTCTCATTGCACTGGAATTTTTTTCTTTGCTACGTTCTTTGGACTGTAATGATCTAAACAGCACTAGCATGTGTGTTGGCAGATTAGTAGCCCAGCCAGATACTGGGCACTCTTTGTTCTCTTCCTCTGTTCTTCTGGGACAGAGGAGCAGGATTCTGTGTGATTTTTTGGCGAGGGATTTGCTTCTGGTAGAGGCATTATAGAAGAGGTGTGTTTTACACCTTGATCTGAACATCAGATTTGGACATAATCTGTTCTCTTCTGGCAAATAGTTCATTAGCCAGAGTCCGACTTATATTCTTTGTGGCTGTCCAACTGAATCAGCCCTGTGCAATGTATCTTTCCAGGATAATCCTGGAAGGTAAATCATCTCTGAGTTAACTACATTCCAGTCCAGTATACTTGTAGATTAGAGCCAAAATTTAGAGCTCAGCTGTGAAGTAATGGAGCTAGTGGAATTTTCAAAACTCACTTGTGAGCTGTTTGCACTGGCTTGTGTTGCTGACAAGGTGCTGTTGTAGCAGCAGCTGGCACGGGCGGTGCCTGTTCTATGTCTGCTCAGGATACTGAAAGAGGTGTTCACTGTGACCTTTCAATCCAGCATCTTTCACCAGCTCTGACATCTTTTTTAGCAGGACAGCTGAGGAAGCAAATATTGTTGTGGGTGATGTACAAGGAAAGATGGAGGTTTACTTTACTTCTATGCTAAATTATCATTTTGTATTATTATTTGCAATGGTGCTGCTCTTTATTTCTGAATATTTATCTAGCAGTCCTAGAAAGATCGTAGACTCATAGACTTTAAGGTCAGAAGGGACCATTATGATCATCTAGTCTGACCTCCTGCACAACGCAGACCACAGAATTTCACCCACCCACTCCTGTAATAGACCCCTAACCTAAAACTGAGTTACTGAAGTCCTCAAATAATGATTTAAAAACTTCAAGGTACAGAGAATCCACCATCGGATCGGAGTCTCCTCTCATTTTATAATTCAAAATAAATACAGGTGGTACTATTGACAACTGGTCCATGCCTGGGGTTCCTAGGGTGCTACAATAATATAAACCAATATAAAAGAAAACCAACTTAAAATATGAACGTTTCATCAACATAGAAATTCTTTAGCAAAAAGATAACTAGAATTCACTGAGTTAAATCTGCTAATCATTTATGTGACCTATGTCCCCAAAGAAGCAGCTCCAGTGTTTAGTAAATAATATTTAGTTTTCTAACTTTCCAGAAACAATTCCTTTTGAAAAGAAAAAAAAACCGAGGGCATGAAATTCGAGCACCAGTGTTTAAAAACAATTTTCAGATTATGACACAAATGCTGCCAAGAAGTTTAGACCTAATATTGACCTTATCATTACATCATTCCCATGAGAGACAGTCTGTATTGATTTTGTTGGCCTTTGCTGAGTTTTGTCACCACTTCAGCAATTCTTGAATATGGGGTTTTAGTATTTATTGCCAGAGTTGACTATTGTTGTAGATTGAGAGCCATAGTTGTTTTTAAATGGAGTTATGTCTTGAATTGTTTTTTTACTGGCAAGGACAGTATTCTGGTTTTCTTTTTCTTTGTGGTATCTTGCAAAATATTTCAACAATGTAAGGTACATCTGACACTTAGCTGTGTATGAAGAACTCCCTAGTAGCATCCTGAAACTCTCACGGAACAGTTCCGCATTTCTTTACAACGAAAATGAAGTGAATCTTGTTCTCATGAAATTCAGAGGCTTATAGGGCTGCCTTATAGTGCAGGCTTCTGAAATGTCCCTCAGTCCTGCCCAGGGCAGTCCACGCTGTTCCTGTCCTTGGCCTCTACAGAGTTCTGCCAATGCACCTCATAGCTGCCTGTCCACTCTGCCATCTCTCGGAGTCAGGCTGCTAGTTGTCGGTAATGTTATGGTAGGATGTGAAATGGGATGAGAACGTCAAACTCATTTTCCTTTTTACATGTTCGAGATTTAAAGCTGGATCTTCCAAAGGGAAAGGCCAGAACACCAATCTGGTATTAGAGACCAGTGCAAAGCGTCATACATCTCCCTTCTCCTTTGTATCTAAAGCTTTCCAAGTCAACCATATCCGTGAGTTCTAATACATTCCCTATTATATTTTCTTCTCAATGACCCTGGTCCATCTGGTTGAAATTGGTGGGTGTGAGGGGTGTGACTTGGAGGAGGATTTGTCCCCAGATAGTTGGCATGTGTTTTGGTTTGGAAAAACATGAGTTTGAATTTGTACTTGAGGGCCTGGGCAGGCTTTGGTGGGTGTTTGATTGTCAGCTTTCATTTTATGTTTCACACCTGTGAAAGTATCTAGAGAATGGGACAGGTTAGAAATCGAAATCAATATATAAAATGAGTAAATAGTTGCTAAGTTACTAATTGGGACCAAAAGCCATTTCCTTTCTTAAGGGCTCTTCAGTAGCTGTGTCGTGAGCTGATGGATATCACCATTAACTCCCTTGCCTGTGGGGAAGCTGAGGTTTGAAGTGGAGTGGAAAATGTACTCTTTCCTAGCCCTTTGAAGTGGCCCATCTAAGGCAGGGTGCTGAGGCAGTGGGGGAAGTGCTTAGACTGACATTTCCTGTGCATTACCAGTTCTGAGCTTCGTTTTCCCAAGCTGTAAATTCAGCACCTTTCATCAAAAAGAGGGAAAAGACATCTCTTTTCTATTAGATGACAGATTTAAGAAGATGACATAAACCAAAGAGCAGGGGCAGTGAAGGGTTCAGTAAAGTGCTTAACCACATGCTTGAATCTGAGTGAAGTCAAGTTAAATTAACTTAATCACAAACTTAAGGGCTCTGCTGAGCAGGGGCCTAAAAGTAATTCCCACCTTTCCACATGAGGATAAAGGCAGTTTCAGATGTTTCCATGCGTGATAGAACTTTTTTTCTGGTTTCACAGTATGGGCCATTGCTGTGACTTTTGTTAACGATATGAAATCACCAAACCTTCAGAAACAGGTTTACCTGGAAAGCATGTGGCACAGAATGGAGAGGCATTTCTGCAACTCAGTGTTTCAATACAAATGTAACACATCTTTCCATATTTTCCAGGATCATTTGTTGTTGCCTGCCACCACCCATAATAAGACCAGACGGCCCAAGATGTCTATCATGTTGCCAGCAATAAACATCAGTGGTAAGTCCAAAGCTTGATTTAGGGCAAATTTAGGACAACCTTGAAAAAGACATTCCTGGATTGGTCATGGAAACCAAAATGTAGACAAGTGTCTGATAACGTAAGTTTAATAAATCAAAGTGATTTCCCGGTGCAGAAGTCATATCATATCTTTATATCCCATTCGTGCCAAAACGGCGGGTTCTAGGTTCCCCTAGATGTCAGTAGTTAATAAAGAAACAACTTTCCAGGAGTTCAGGATAGTTAGACCCCGGAAAAATAAGAGTTTAAAAAAGTAAAATTTGGCCACCGTGTCAGTATTTTGCTGTGATTTATAATTTATATAAAGGATGATGACTTTCCAATCTGCTGCTGTTCCACTGCTTAGCTCTGAATAACTGTATATATTTTGGCTTTTCTAACAATAATTTGGGGCCTTTTGAAGATAGTGGGGGTAGGAAGGAATGTCCCCTTTTCACCTCAGTCGTGTCCGGCCTGCCTGCCATAGTAGCCACAATACCTTTTTCAAAGAAGTTCTCCATTAGGTTTACAAGCACACTTGCTTTTGATCCACCATCTGAGAACAAAGAATAACACTCCCAGTTCCATGCTTTCTCCTGGTCTTTAGTCACTAAACTCAGAGTGCTGTGTCTGGGGAGATGTTGTTCCGATCCGATAAACACTTTTTCAATAAAAAAAATCTGCTTTTAGTGTGTTGCGTAGTTCTTAGGATAGAAAATGTGATCACGAGAGGTTTTATCAGCTTCAGTCTGCTCTGCAAGTGGGACAACCTATCTCAGAAAAGTGCAATAAAATCTTCCCACCACACCATCACATCCTCTGTGTGCCACTAGTTAGATAAAACCTGTTTTACAAAGGTACTAGAATTAACATTTTCAATTTGACTCACCCTCCAATACATATGTTTCACACCAACGTCACTTCACTGAAATCTGTGGACTAAACTGGCACAAAACAAGAGGTGCACAGTGGTGAATCGGACCCTTTAATGGAACCTTTTTTCCATATCCCTCCACCTGTAAACCCATGTCTCCAGGCTGAATCCCTCTGCTGAAGTTAACTTTAAACCTGGTAGGAGAAACTTCTTCCAAATCTAAGCACTTCTAGCGCTAGTCCCTATGTGGATTCCATACTTGAGTTCCATACCTACGTGGGTGTGCATGCACTCCATGCACTGGAGTTGGAACTGGCACTGTTTAGAGTGGTCTCCGTCAACCCACGTGTGCGTCATGTGGTGGCCATGTGGTACATCTGAGGTCTTATGAGACCATGTGTGTCGAAACCCCATCAGTTCCCTCTTATTGCCACCTGACCAGAGTCAGAACACCTTTCCTCTTCGTATTTGATCTGTGTAGCAAAAAAAAAAAAATGTTTTATTCTTGTATATAGTTTCTCTTAATAGTAGTTATGGCTAGTATTCTTAGTATAGTTAGCCTTACCATTGTTCTACCTATCCGCAATGTCCTACCTGTCACAGGGAACCATGCCCCAACCAGCTGGGTTTAAGAACTGCATATCCAGCCCAAGATCCTTCTCAGTGACCAACAAACACCAGTGCTGCCCTTATTGTCTCGGTAAGAGCCACATCACACGCTGCTCCATTTCCCAGTAGTTCCCATTGTGAACCCACCAGGCCAGAGAACTTAGATTATGCAAGCACCTCATGCAGGATGCAGTGCCTCTCCATGCATGCTCAGAAGTGGCACCGACAGATGCACCAGATGCCCAGTACCACCATCACCAGCCAAGGTGGCACCAATTGTGCCGGTAAAAACCCATCAAGCTCATAAGAAGCGCAGCCATGGGCACAAGGATGGATCCCGGAGAGGGACTGCCCCCAACTGTAGTACTACCTCCTCGAGCTGAGAGGGGACGGATAAGAAGTCGCATGCAGACCAGGCAGCTCCACCATCGAAGAAATCCAAAGGAGTGTATGTCCATGCATCATCGGTATCAACCAGAATCATTATCTGCCTCAGCCCCTGAGCCACCACTGGAACATCCAGTCCCACCCCACTCTGCCAGGTCTGTCTGACCTCTCACTCCCAGGACAGTGTATAGTACCACACACACTCAGCCGACTGTCTCCTCTCATACCATCAGCAGAATTGCTTCTGTACCTGGTAGGCCCTATAGACTCCTATACCAACCATTGAGCCTACAACCGGGAATGTTATCACAGGTCCCACCCACACCGCCACCCTTCTCGAACTAGTCTTCAGACTTGGAATGGTCATTGGAACTGGGTCCAGCATTTTCACCAGTGCACTCCCATAGTGTGCAGCCACAACATCTTAAATATGCTCCAGCATACGCACTGCCTGCGCAACAGTGGTTCCGATACCCTCCCAGATCACCAGTGCAATCAGACACCTATGCCTGGCCCTATTGGCACCTTTGGGACCCCTATCATGACCACGGAGCACTGTAGCCTCCATTTCACCGCCCGAGTACATGGACCCTCCATTGGTCTACCTAGAGCTACGGGGTACAGACAGGCCTCCAGTGTCGTTGGCACCCTGGAACCGTTGATTCTGACCAAAGCATTACCATCCACCAGAGGAAGGTCTCATCCCACCTTTCTCCATTCAATAACCAGCACCATTACCAAGATCTCCCGCATCACATGGCAGGGGCCCTCAACCTTCCAGCTATGGATGTACAAGGCCTCGAGAACAAATTCCTGGACATCCTTTAACCAGTGGGCCCCTCACACACAGCACTCCCTATCTTCAACGCACTCCTTCAACGAGCCCAGGAAGTCTGGCATGCCCTGGCATCATGCATTCTGACAAAGACACTATTTTGTTCTGGCCAAGGGCACTGAGTTCGTTTTCACACATCCCCTACCCAGTTCTCTTGTAGTGCAAGCAGCAATGCAATGCTCCAGGCAATGGCATTTTAGGACCACTCCTCCAGATTGAGCTGCCAAGAAGCTTGACTTAATTGCCTGAAAAGTCTGTTCTTTTGCAGGCCTACAATTACACATAGTCAGCTACCAAGCCATGTTGGCGAAGTGCAACTTCAGATCGTACTCCAAACTAACAGAGTTCCAACCCTCACTTCCAGAAGCTAAACAAGTGGATTCAAGTCCCACACTGAGGAAGATAAATTAGCGGCCAAAATCTCCCTCCAAGCAGCTGTAGATGCAGCGGATATGGCATCACGCTCCCTGGCATCAGGGGTGGTGCTGTACAAAGACTCTTGGCTTAGACATTGGGGTTCCCTAAGGAGATCCAAACCACACTTTAAACAATCGAAAACCTTTCGGTGACAAGAGCGACGAGAGTCTGCACTCACTGAAAGACTCTCAGGCCACACTTCGGTCCTTGAGCCTCTACACTTTCGCTCCTACCCGCTATCAAAACCAGGCTTCCTTCCGACCCCAATACCTCATCTGGCTCACCTGCGAACCATACTCCCTACGCCAGCAAAAACGGCCTCACCACCGCCCACATTCCCAATGACCCAGATTTTCCCCTGCCTTCACCTCTACTTCCTCCATCTTTCCACAAGGCCCCTGCGAACAACCCATTTGACTCTTACCCTAAGAATTACAAACCCCTCCACATCCCTTCTCCAGCTTTCCCGGTGGTCTTCAGGACCCGTCTTGCTTTCTTTGAACACAATTGGAGAAATATTACCACCGATAGATTGGTATTAGACATCATGCGCCTTGTAGATTTCCTCGCCCTTCCCACTCATCTCCCTCGCCAGGGCAGTCATGCAGACGCATCACAACAAGACCTTCTCCAGAAGGATGCACTCTCCCTCTTCCGAAAAGATGCCATACAATGGGCCTCACGCCACTATCATGGTCATGACTTCTATTCCCCCTATTTCCTTATACCAAAAAGAGAGGGGAGGGCCTTCACCCCATTCTCATAGACTCATAGACTCATAGACTCATAGGACAGAAGGGACCAATATGATCATCTAGTCTGACCTCCCGCACAAGGCAGGCCACAAAACCCTACCCATACACATTTATAACAACCCCGAACCCATGACTGAGTTATTGAAATCCTCAAAAGTGAGATTTGAAGACCTCAAGCTGCAGGGAATCCACCAGCAAGCGACTCATGCCCCATGCTGCAGAGGAAGGCGAAAAACCTCCGTGGCCCCTGCCAATCCGCCCCGGAGGAAAATTCCTTCCCGACCCCAAATATGGCGATCAGCTAAACCCTGAGCATGTGGGCAAGACTCACCAGCCAGCACCCAAAAAAGATTTCTCTGCAGTAACTCAGTTCCCATCCCATCCAGCATTCCCACAGACCATTGAGCAGACTTATCTGCTGATAATCCAAAATCAATTGCTCAAATTAAACTATCCCATCATAACATCCCCTCCATATACTTATCAAGCTTAGTCTTAAAGCCAGATAAGTCATTTGCCCCCACTACTTCCCTCGGAAGGCTATTCCAGAACTTCACTCCCCTAATGGTTAGAAACCTTCGTCTAATTTCTAGTCTAAATTTCCTAATATCCAATTTGTACCCATTCGTCCTCGTGCCTATAATAGTACTAAACTTAAATAATTCCTCTCCCTCCCTAACGTTAATCCCCCTGATATATTTATATAGAGCAAGCATATCCCCCCGGAGCCTTCTTTTGGCCAGGCTAAACAAGCCAAGCTCTTCGAGTCTCCTTTCATAAGGCAGATTTTCCATTCCTCGGATCATCCTAGTAGCCCGTCTCTGAACCTGTTCCAGTTTGAATTCATCCTTCTTAAACATGGGACACCAGAACTGCACACAATATTCCAGGTGGGGTCTCACCAGCGCCGTATATAACGGCACTAACACCTCCTTCTCCTTGCTGGAAATACCTCGCCTGATGCATCCTAAAACCGCATTTGCTTTTTTAACAGCCATATCACATTGGCGGCTCATAGTCATCCTGTTATCAACCAATACCCCAAGGTCCTTCTCCTCCTCCGTCGTTTCCAACTGATGCATCCCCAACGTATATGTAAAATTCTTATTATTAATCCCTAAGTGCATGACCTTGCATGACTTCTGGATCTATGGGCATTGAACTAGTTTATCTATAAATTTAATTTCCGAATGGTCATGCTTTTCCCCAGATCTTCCCTTCCCTCCTCCTTGAGACCTGGTTCGCAGCTCTTGATATGAAGGATGCGTACTTCCACATGAACATCCATCCTGCTCACCGCAAATTCCTTCGCTTCATGGTGGGACACTCCCATTATCAATTCCGTACCCTTCCTTTTGGGATCATCACTGCCCCCCGTGTGTTCACAAAGGTCTTTGCATGCGATGTCTAGGCCACCCCATTTTTACATATCTGGACGTCTAGCTCATAGTGGCATCATCACATGAACACCTCCTCAATATCATCCAAGGACTATGGGGTCTCCTCATCAATCTGAACATCTGTATCAATGAGGAAAAATCTACCCTCTTACCTACCAGAGAACTCATGTTTTTATAAGTGCGCTTGGACTCTCTTGAGGGACGGGCCTTCCTTCCAAGGGACTGCTTCGGCATTCTCACCTCCCTTATTACAAAGCTACATCATTGTCCCCGCACATGCCTCCATTGCTGCCTTTCATTTATGGGACACATGGCGACGTGCACCTCTATCACCCCAGATACCCACCTTCACTGAGATGCCTTCATCAGTGGCTTCACTCAGTGTACAATCCAATTTGTTGAGTGAAGGCCACCTCAACAAAAAGATCCATTTCCCACCCTCAGTGGTAACTTTCCTTTCATGGTGGTACGACCCATCCAGAGTCATGGCGGGAACACCCTTCAACTCTCCTATGCCCCATCCACCCTCACCACGGATGCCTCGCTCGTAGGCTGGGACGCTTGCATACAACCTACATGGCCCAAGGCCTCTGGTTCTCCCAAAGAAGCAAGAATGAACGTCAACATCCTAGAGTTATAAGAGGTCCAGTGCACCTGTCAAGTGCTTCTTCCTCTCGTCCACTCCAGACATGTGCAACTTCTCTCGAACAACATGACAGTGGTTATATACCTAAACAAGGCAGAACCAGATCTCCCACTCACTGTCAAGAGGCAATCCATCTGTGGAACTGGTGCCTACAGCACAACGTCACACTTCATGCAACTCATCTACCAGTTACAGACAACAACCTGGCGGACACTCTCAGCCACTCCTTTCATCGCAACCACGAGTGGGATCTTCACCACCCTACTCTTTGTTCCATCTTCCATCAGTGGGTCACACAGTGCTGGGACATGTTCATGACAGCTACCCCTCTTCTGCTCCAGAGGTGCCCTTGGGCAAGGCTGTCAAGGGGAGGACCTTCTCCTCCCCAGACACTGGAACTACACTATGTCTTCCCACCCATACCACTTTTCCAACTAGTACTCTGCAAAGTGAAACACGACCGAGCAGTCAGCATCTCCATAGCCCCCATCTGGCCTTCACCTTTCAACCTGCCCTCCAATCCGTCTCTCCCTCTCCCGAATCTCATCACACAACAACTGGGCCAATCTGTCACCTCAGTCTGGACCTCTTCATCTCACGGTCTGATATTTGGAAGAGACTCGTGGATAGACAATGCGTGCGTCACACCTGTGCGAGACATCCTCACACATGGCCGACACCCATCCACCAGGACATGCTACCAAGCCAAATGGAGACACTTCATGGACTGAGCATCCAACCACAATCACTCCGTCGACACCATGTCCATACCCGACCATCCTTGACTATCTACTTAAACATCGCCTTTCAGGCCTTTCCCACTCCTCCATTCAAGTTCATCTCGTGGTGTGCAGCGTCTTCCTCCCGCCTGTAGACAGCTTCTCTGCCTTCAGTCACCCAACCACCATTCTATTCCTCCGTGGTATCCTCAACACCTTCCCTTCGGTCAGGAATCTTACTCCCCCTTGGTACTTTAACCTCGTCATATCAGAACCTCACTGGACCCTCCCCTTTAAGCTTCTGGCCACTTACTCCCTTACCCACCTATCCATAAAGGTGATCTTCTTAGTGTCCATCACCTCTGCCCTACAAGTCAGTGAATTGGCAGCCGTGATGGCGGACCCACCCTTTACTGTGTTCCACTGGGACAAAGTTTCCCTCCGACTACATCCCAAGTTTTTCCTCATAGTGGCCTCACATTGTCTCCTAGTCCACTTCCCAACTCACTTTGCCAGGGTGCCTCAATCTCACCTCCCTTACTTTTCCGGTCTTGGCAGAGATAGCTAATGATGTGGGATTTTATGCAGTAGTGGGAGGCTAGCGGAAGGAGGTTCGGTTTTGGTTTAGCTGAGTTGATGGTACTGTGGATCAGGATTGAAAGACATAGCAGAGCTGTATGAGGGCCTATGTTGTGCATAGCAAGGGCTGCTTCAGATGTGAGGGTTAGAAATGGAATAGCTATTGTTTTCTCTTCAGCCATCTGCGTGTGTGGTTCAGACTGTACGCTTTCCGGAGCAGGGATTGTCTCATCTGTGCTGTACAGTACCCAGCACCCTGGGGCCTTTCCCAGTTGGGCCCTTGGGCATTAGGATGTTTAATAATAATACACTGGGTTTATGTCAGGTATCTGGGAATAACAACCTGATTTTGCATAAAATGCACAGGATTATTAATAACTTAATGATCAGGAGACCCATTTCGGGTCTCACTGTAAAGACTGAACATATACAACATAAGCATGCAGTTTATTCCCAAAGGGAAGAGACTCTGTGCCAAGCTAAGGCACATGTGGTACACAGAGTCTCTCTAGTAGCCATCTGAATAGTGACACACTCTGTACCCCAGAAAAGGTTAGTTAAACTTCCTATCAGATAATCTATACAAAATCATGCTGCCTTATGAACTTTACAGTGCAAATGAATCATAAATCCAAATGTTTTTGTTAAATTTAAGCACACTGAAAACTTTGTCTGATGCAGAATTTCCATAAACTGAACAAATTAGCTTCAAGTTTCCAACATTTACTGCTTCCATTTTCCCATGCAATTTGGTAAGACACGTGGTAATATATAGTCAACTCTCTTCCAGAGGGGACATTTTCATTAGATGTTTCATAATTATTTTTGGCACTTTGCTGCCTGAAAATTCCTTTTTTGTCCATGTTACAAGAATCCTTTCCTGGCTGAGCTGGATTATCGCACTCAAACAGGCAGTTAATTTCATCATTTGGAGACGGAGTTACATTTCTGATACTGATTTAGAAAGTATTACATTTCCTTTGAAAATGTTACTCTGTCTGATCACAATATGAGTAATTTGTCAAAGAAGCTGGACTGAATAATGCTTTCCAACTATGTTACAAATAGACTTCAGAGTGAGGAAACAATGTAAAATTGTTGTTTTAAATGGAAATGCCAACATTACCGGGGGGATTTCAGAGGCCCAGGGTTTTGGGCAGAGACACTGAAACAGATAAGAAATGAAGACGGTTTCAGAACAAACATACAGCAAACCCTGCCTTGTGTGTTATACTCAATCAACTAGCCAGTTGGTGGGAGAAATACCAGGGTATCTGGGAGAGACCCTGGGAGACTCTGCTTTATTTTTAACCTGATAATTCCAGATCAGTTTGAGGGAGATCTTGCCCCTGAGAGCCTTGTTTGGGAGAGAAGCTCCTCCCCTTCACAGCTGTCCCTCTTTCCTGCAGAACTGCAGAGTCTGGCATAGGGACTGGGGCAGTGGCCAGGAATATGGAGATTAGTAGGCAGTGGACCCATAGGAAAGGCTTCGCCTGGTGACTGCTGTTTCCGAAGGAAGCCACCTTTCAAAAATTTGCCCCAGTGTGGAGAGGATAGGGCTTTCTAAGAGGACTCAGCATGCCTGGTGGGAGCTGAACATGTGCCCCTCTGGCCCCTGCTCCCCCGGCTACATCCCCAAGGGGGGAGGGAAACCCTTGCCATGGAGATGGCTGACGGGCTTCCTCTTGCTGTCATGGATGAAGGGAGTGTGATTGGACTCTCCTTAATTTTGAAACAATGCCCAGAACGTCTTCATTTGCTTCCTTCCACACTAGTCCTGATTCTGAACACAAAACAAGTGGTTTGGGTGTCTCAGGTAATCTCTTGCCAGACGGGATTCTTATCCCTTTCCGACTGGCCCCAGGGTCTCTCTTCTGAATTGCTAATCTCTGGTGTTATATTCTGCCCTCACCCTCTTTGTGGGACTCCCAGTGACAGCAGAAGGGGTTTGTGCAGAAAATAGTACAGGCTAGGATTAGAAAGAAGAAATGAATCCACTGTGTGGAACTTCATATGGCTCTAGAATAGCGAGTAAAGGCTCTCTTGCAAGAGGGAGGTTAGAGGTCAATGTGTTTTTTGCTAATTTTTTTAAATGAGTTTCAAACTATTGGGAAGTAAAAAAGCTTACTGTACAACAGCCTGTTTTTTTGGTTTTCCCCTTTCACATCATCATTTGGATATTTCACATGCAAATTTCACAGTTCTTTAAGAGGCTTGTAGAGTGGGATGCAAACCATTTCCTCCTTTCCCTGTTGTGGAGTTCTTGATGCTGTTGTTACAGGCAAATTTAAATCCTTTTATTCAAACTGTTCCAGTTGAGACTACGGCCATGTCTACACAGACAGCGCTGCAGCCTATCAGATGAAGATGCTTTATGCCAACGAGAGAGAGCTATCCCATCAGCATAGCGCTGTACACACTAGCACTTATGTCGGTGTAACTCAGAGGGGTGGAAAATTCACATTCCTGAGTGACATAAGTTACCCTGCCATAAATGGTAGGGTAGACATAGCCTCGATGTCCTTGCTGCGAGTCTCCACAAAGAGATCAGGGCTGGATCAGCCCTGAAGACTGAGTTACCCTCTGTCTCAAAAAATGGTTCCTCCAGATCAGGGTTGACGTGTGGGGAAGCTTGCACCACAGCTGCTCGTGATGTGTCTTTCTCTGGATAATGAGAGGGATTTAGTCTGTCAGTCCAGCCTCTTTCACCAGCATTCATTTCACTCACATGCAGACCTACTTCACAACAGGGTACATCTGGAAAAAAAATCTCCTAGCAGCAAGTCTCAGACCTGAGTTAACTAACTCAGGCTCAAAGGGCTTGTGCTCCAAGGCTAAACATAGCAATGGAGACATTCCCACTTGGGGTGGCGCCAGGGCTCTGAGATCCATCCTCTTTGCCAGTTTCAGAGCCCAGGCTGTACCTGAGCCAGAATGGCTACACTGCTGTTTTTAGCCTCATGACGTGAGCCCAAGTCACTTGTCCCATAGTCTAAGGCTCACTATCATGGTGGGGTTTGGTTTGTTTGGGGGGGTTTTGCTTGCAGTGTAGAGGGTGTCCTTTATTTCTGGGCTTCTAGAAACACTGATATTAATCATGGTGCATCAATCGGTTGCCCTCATGTTAAAATTAAGGCAAATACTACACGCCGAATATTATCAGTCACCTTGTTGCCCAGGAATATCTGTTCTTACCTGGACTTCATCTTGTAATTTACACCAGTGTAACCAAGGAAAATATGGCCCATATTTCAGAGTGTTGGATCTCCTTTATGGAGGAAAGGTGGTATGCAAGTGTAAACTGAGATGTTTAAAGCCATCTAAGGGATTTAGCCAAAGGTCTTTCCTCCAGATTAATGGAAGACGGATGGCTAAATCCACCAGACTTCTTTGAAAATCTCAACTGAAAGTCCTTGTCCTCACTCTGATTAATTACTGAGTGTGGGAGACTGCTGATCCAGAGGCTGGCCAGGCTTAGCTACTATCACAATGGAGTCTCTTGCTGCATGTAGTTACCTAGATCTCTGGCTGAAGACACAATTCGGCATTCATGTTAGTGAGATGTTTATTCTCAGTTGAGAGATCTTGCAGGTTTTCCCAGGGCTCTGTTGAAAGTTCTTGTGTGAAGGGAAGCCAACTATAATTAACATTTAAACACAAGCTTTTATTTTTAAGCAAATCACATTCGTTATGGGTATGCGAGGAAGAGTATTTTAGAAATCTAACTATCCACCAGAGACTAGTTAAGAATTCAGTTGATTTCATTACTAAGCAACATTTGTTTGCAGTTCAGACTCTTACTGGCTGTATGACAGTGATTCAGAATTAACACACAGGAGGTGCTGTTCTTTTAGTTTAAATGAAAACATCTGCCATTAGCCTCCTGTTTACCTAACTGCTGTCAAGAATGTATAGCGCTGTTAGCATTAATCTTTGTCACATTTATCATCTACACTGTGCTGGACAGCCAAGCCACTCTTCCTACTTTGGCTGTTTCATATCATGGAGACTCTGTGTTATCCTTCGTGGGGTAAATGGCATTGCTGTCCTTAACAAAAAACTGGCAATTCTCTCCCTAAAAAAGATAAGAGCATTGGTCTGAAACAAATCATCTACAAACCAGTAGAAGTTTGGCCAAAGCAACATTCATTACTGCATTTCTCACTGAGATAAACTACCTCTGACTTCATTACCATGTCTTTTACAAGGTGTGGGAAGTTGAGGGTTTTCATAAGTGTTGTTTTCCTGCTGTCAACATCAAGTTAATTTCACAGTAACTCAGAAGTAACCATGTGTTCAGTACTGGCTGCATAAAGACAAGTCAAACGAGTGCCGAGAAACTCTCTAGTCTAGGTTGTACTATGCTTGGCAGTGAGAGACATGGTGATTAGGTAAGTCAGTTAAGTTCAGCTGTTTCCATTGTGGAGGTCAGCTACTAGAAAGTGAACTGGCAGAAAACCCAGACAGAGAAAAGGCAGGTTGGAAGCCCCTCTCAGTACTAACCCCTGCTAATGCACACTGGTTCTGGCTCATGGCATGACTTGCGCTGTTTCTTTTGGGCGTCTGTGTGAGGTTCTGCACGTTCTTCTTTGAGTGATGTACTCCACTCAGCGTTTCTGCATGCACACCATATGTCTGGAGCCGGAGATTTTGAAAGTCGGTTGGTCCATGCATGCGCCCTTGGCTCACCTCATGGTTTTGTCAGAGGTGGTAAAGGGTGGAACAGACCTTTAATGATCTGGAGGATGGGGTGGATTGCACCCTCAGCAAGTTTGTAGATGGTACTAAGATGGGGGGAGTGATAGATACAGTGGAGGGCAAGGATTGGATAAGTAGTGATTTAGACAAATTACTAGATTGGGCCAAAAGAAATCTGATGAGGTTCAACAAGAACAAATGCAGAGTTCTGAATTTAGGATGAAAGAATCCTATGTACTGCTACAGACTGGGGACCGACTGGCTAGGCAGCAGTTCTGCAATAAAGGACCTGTGGGTTACAGTGGACAAGAAGCTGGATATGAGTCAATAGTGCCCTTATTGCCAAGAAAGCTAACGGCACACTGGGCTGCATTAGTAGGAGCATTGCCAGCAGATCGAGGAAAGTGATTATTCCCCTCTATTTGGCACTGATAAGGCCTCATCTGGAGTACTGTGTCCAGTTTTGGGCCCCCCACTACAGAAAGGGTGTGGAGAAATTGGAAAGAGTCCAGCAGAGGGCAACCAAAATGATGAGGGGGCAGGAGCACATGACTTATGAGGACAGGCTGAGGGAACTAGGCTTGTTGAGTCTGCAGAAAAGAAGAGCGAAGGGGGATTTGATAGCAGCCTTTAACTACATCAAGGGGTTTCCAGGGAGGATGGAACTAGGCTGTTCTCAATGGTAGTAGATGACAGAACTAGGAGCAATGGTCTCAAGTTGCAGAGGATATTAGGAAAATCTTTTTCCCTAGGAGGGCGGTGAAGCACTGGAATGGGTTACCTAGGGTAGATGGTGGAATCTCCATACTCAGAGATTTTTAAGGTGTGGCTGCACAAAGCTCTGGCTGAGATGGTTTAGTTGGGGTTGGTCCTGCTTTGAGCACGGGATTGGACTAGATGGTCTCCTGAGGTCCCTTCCAAACCTAATCTTCTATGATTCTATAACTGCATCTCCAGTTCCTTCTCATGGCCACATGGTCCATATTGGAACTGTTAGTGTCCTCTAGTATGTGAAACATTTTAAAAATATACAGTTGTACATAATTTTAGTTTTGCTAGTTTTAGGAGCAGAGTTAGGGCTTTTGGGGTTTGTTTCCACATGAACACCCCCTATACCCACACGCAGGTACTGGACTATGCCATAGACCCCAGGCTTTGTAATCTGCGCCTTCTGCTCATGTTCCTTCTCAGTCAGCGATGACCACCAGCGCTGCTGCTTCTGCTTCGGAGGGGCCCACATTTAATGCAGGTGCCTTCCCCTTCTCCAGCCATACCCAAAAAGGCCTTGATCTCGAGAAGCACATCATGGAAGTGGCCATGAGACGTCATTCAGAGCCTGGCCAACCAACCACTTCTACACATCAGCCTGAGGCTGCCAGGAGGGTGCCTCCAGCTACAGTGCCTGAGGCTGGCACCAGTTGTACCATTCCTATGGATGCTGCACTAGGGCCTACTGAGGAGGTAAGGAAACATGCACATAAGCATGGCAGTAAGTCTTCCTCTAAGCCTAAGAAAGGAGAGACTTCTTCCATAAGTTCCAGCCATGGGGAGGGAGCACATTCTAAAGCGCACAAGCACGAAGAGGCAGCATAGATCAACAGATCTGCTGCCGCACATGCCGTCAATATCACCATCCCTCAGAGCTACAGAGCCATCCACTCTGGAGAAGACCATTGCTCCTATACTGGTTCCAGGGACTGAAAGAGTACTCTTGACTCTGGGGAGGGCAGGAAAAGCACCAGACCCCAGGAAGCATTTTTCCTGGAAGAGCCAAGGTCTCCACACCTTCTGGGACCCTCTACTTTCAGCGAGACTTTATCACAGGCACAAGACATGCCACATCTCAGGCACTCCTTACCCTCCACTCCAGTGGTTTGCATGGTTCCACTGGCTCCGATAGTACCACTGATGGAGCTGATCTCTGAATTTTCATCTTCGGAGGAATCAGATGAGGGATCCCTTCCCACCACTACCAGAACCAACAGAGGCCTTCTGCATTGTGGCAGTATCCTCCCCTCCAGACACCATAGAGTCACTGGTTTCCTTGTACTGGGGGACCCTCCAACTCCTTCCAGATCTGTCATGCTGGCCCTATTGGGGATCCTGGCCCAAAACCCACCCTCGGAACCTGTCTATTCCATCAAGGAGAATTTGCCCATTTCATCACCTCAGCTGCCTTCGAATAGATGCTCGGAACCAGTAATGGAAGAGGAGCACTTAGTCCAGCTCCAACATTCTACCGGAGCAGGAAACATCCTCACCTGATGTGGCAGTGGCTTCAGGGCTCCCTTCCTGACTACCACCAATTCCAAGGTCTCCTGCATAGAGCTGAACATTCACCTGGAGTAGATCCAAGACCCTCTGCATAAGCTGCTGGACATAACTTCATTCATCGGTGCCAGGTAGAGTTGCTCTGCCAATGAACTATGCCAACCTCAAACCGCTAGAACAGTGTGGCATGCACCAGCCACATGTACACCTACCCCAAAGGGCAGAAAACAATACTGTGTACCAGCCAAGGGTACCCTCCTGCTGTTGGGTTTCCCCGTTGCAATTATTCACAAGACACCATGGTGGCTGAAAGCAGGGTTCTTCTTTATTGTGCTGCAAGCACCTTCTCTTATAGCTTATCCCAACATCCCCTTCCACATGCAGTTCTTACAGCAGTAAACAAGCTCTCACAGCAGTGAGAGCTTTCTCACACACCCTAATCTGATCGGCTAGGACTGGCCGACAAGCACGGGGGGAGGCCGTAATCAGAGAAGCACTTCGCAGTTCCCATAAACACTCCATGCTTCGCTGTTCCCAGAACAGCACCTGCAAGGTCATCTGGAAGCCAGCCAAGACCAGGGTTTGCCCAGCAGTCAGCGTCTGGCCCCAAACCACCCCACATCCTGCCAATTCACTTGTGGGTCCAGGAAGCGATGGAACAGATTAGGTAATCGCACCCCATGCTTCACTCCATCCAACAAGGAGTGGAAGCGGCTGAACCTTTTAGGCCACAAGGTCTTCTCAGCCAACCTTCAGTTCAGGATTTTGAGTGATCAGGCATTACTTGCCAAATACAATTTCCTGAATTATAGCAAATTAAAGGACTTTGTGAAAGAACTGTCACAACAGTACCAGGCCTGCTTGTAAATAATAATTGAGGAGGAGAAGCTAGTAGCATGGATTTTGCTCCAATCAGTGGTGGAGACAGCAGATACCTCATCATACTCAATGGCCACAGTCATCATTATGAAGAGGAAGTCATGGGTCCATTCCTCTGGTTTTCCAAGGGAGCTACAAAATACCATCAAAGACCTTCTTTTCAATGAATTCCATCTTTTCAACCAGAAAATGGACGATTCCCTCCACACTCTCAAAAATTTGAGAGCTAAACTCCATTCCTTGGTATTTACACACCTGCGCTGAAACATAAATTCTACCACCCACTGCCCAGGCAGCATTACAGAACCTCCCAGTTTTTCCATGAGAGGCCTTACGAACCACCAAGGAATGTCAACAGTCTCAAAGATCCCATTCTTAAGGCCTGCCCTCACAGCCTTTCTCCTCCCAGATGCAGAAGATGTATTTCTGAGGAACCCTAGAGAGCCATCAACCACCTTGCCTGCTGCCATACGACCACCTCATCCCCTTGAGTCTAGCACTCTTTTTACCAGCTTGGAGTGCAATAACAATGGATAAGTGGGTGCTAAATGTCATCATCTATGGCTATACGATCAAGTTCATCCCATTACCTCATGTGCAGCCTCCCCCCACATCTCCTCAGGGACCACTCTCTTGACAGAATCCTCACCCTAGAGGTGGACTTCTTACTGCACAGAGGGAGGATAGAGGGGGCTCTTCTGGGTTTCTGTTCAACTTACTTCCTGATACCCAAAAAGAATGGTGGATGGCATCCAAGTCTGGACCTCTGCCATCTCAATCGTTTCATCCACAAACTGAAGTTTCGTATGGTCCCCTTATCAGCGACCATCTCATCGTTCTTAGAAGGCATGTGGTTTACAGCTCTCGATCTGCAGATATTCATCCAGCCCACAGACAGTTCCTCTGAGGTTCACAGTCAACCCTCAGCCTTTTCAATACAGGGTCCTGCCATTGGACTCACCACTGCTCCCAGGATCTTCACCAAAGTTTCCTCTGTTGTGGTGGTCTACTTCAGGCACTGTGGGTCCTTGTATTCCCCTATCTCGATGACTGCCTCCTAGCAGCCCCAACCAGAGACAAAGCCCAGATTTCAAACCTCAGTGTTGCTCAAACTCCTTTCCTCCCTCAGAGTCAGCATCAACATCAAAATTCAACTTTGGACCCCACCCAATCCCTAGACTCCAAAGCACTGGTCTAGCGGTCAGAATGGAAATTGTGCAAGAACAGGCTTTCATATGGAATTTCCCATGCATATACTGAGTCAGAGAAGTTTGCTATTTCCACTTCCTGTCTTTGCATAAATCAAAATGCACAAAGATGTGCAAAAGGCATAATTGACCCAAAAAGCGTAGCAGTTTCCTGCCATGCCTGAATCAAAATAGATCCTCAATCAGATTTTTCCTTTGACTGGAGCTTCCAGACAGATTGCATTCTCTTCAAATCATTTGCTCATCCCAGGCCTTCGTTGGTATCGTGTTTTGTATTTACAGGAGAGAGAGAAGATTAGTAAGAAAAAGCCTGAAAAAGTGGTTCAAGTATTTTGTGCACAAAAGTAACTGAATCTGTGTCACTTGAGTTCATATGTAGTTAGTTAGATAGGAAACAATAGAGAAATGAAATCATAAAGGCCAATTCCCCAGAGATATTTCATAACGTGTTTTCCTAAATTGCTGAATAAGCAACACATTCTCGTGTATTGAGAGGTAACTGCTGTGGGTCCTGCCCCTTTGTTAATACAAAAGAAAATATCATATGGTTTTCACTGTGGTTTGACAGGCAATTTCTGGTGCTGTTAGTTTTCCCTATACAGAGTGTGCCCTGCAGACGGAATTTACTTAGGAACATATCGTACAAGAAGGGGGTAGAAAGTGAGTCATGAACTAATTGGACTGCAGAGTCAGTGTTTCAGATGCAAGTCTAGATTATTACACAAGTTTGTTTTTCTACTTAATGGATAAGGACGCTATATAAAATAACTTAAGCAGGACAAAGAAAATCCATGACTTTGGTTGTAAATATGGATGTAATTCCACCTGAAGCCAAATTCTGCTCTCAGAGCTGCAAAGCAGACCTTCTTCCATTCCCGAGGCTGAGTACCAACATCATGGCAGCCTGTGAAAAACTAGGGCACAAATTCCAAATTGGGGTGAGTTCTAATCTTGGATTTCACTAACCATCTGCACCAACTGCAAACTCCTCAGGCACTTTAACAGCGAGTCACAGTTCCCTTGGGTACTCCAGTCTGTTTGCCACCAAAGTGAGCATATCTCTGTGATAGATGGCCCCTTCTATCACAGCCATATTCAGGTTACTCCTAATCCCAAAGGACCAGTCACTTACCCTGGGTCAGTTTCACTTTAGGTCTTACACCAAAGACAACACTTGCAGCCAATCCTATAGTAAACTATATGAAGATTTAATAAATAGGAAAAGGAAATTAGAAAGTTATTTAGAAGGTTAAAGCAAGCAAACATAGACACACAAATGAATTACAGTCTTAGGTTTCAAAAAGTAACATGGGCTTCTATAATCAGCAAGCTAAGTGGCTGAGGATCACTTGCTTATGGCTAGAAACTCCTTGCCCACCCATAGTCCAAGCAGCAGAGAGATGCTTAGTTCCTTTGGTTTGGGGGTGCTATCCCTCTCCTGCCATGTCCTCTGAGCTGCAAAATTCAGGTGGTGGGAGAAGTTCACTTGTATGACATCTTCATGAAGAGGAGAGCAGAAAAAGAGTCCAGTCCTTTTGTTGACAGCTTCCCAATCCAGATGTAGGGATTTTCCAGTTGTAAGATCCAGTCAAAGCCCATCTGGTATCAAAAGGTCTCCTCTTTTGGGAGGGACATAACAATTTCGGTAGAAGAGCAGCTCTTCACACTAATTAATGTCCATTTCCTATACGCTGGAGAAGCTCACACTACACCTACATACTATGCCTTCTTCAACACCAAGTTCTGGTTGTGCCACACATTCTTATTCTAAGCTTGAGTATGGCTAACCTGTCTGGCTATATTTGCAAATATTCTAAATTTAAAATTTAAGATTACATAATTTCTATTAACATTAAATTAAATTTTTACTGTTGTTTTGTGATTCGCAGCCCAGTGTTAGTAATGATGATAGCTTCCACTGAGTCCCTCTGCCCATGGCATGGATTCTAGCACTCCTCTTTTGAACCTCCAAGGAACTCATGTGGAGCAATCCAAGGCACATCTGAGGCGAGCCAGTTGGGAGAATTGCACGTCAGTGCCACAGTACAAAAGAAATCAGAACTAAACATATATGTATCCCCAGGCCCAGATTCCATGTGTCAGGCATTAAAAGAAGAGCGTTCCAGGTTCCACCAGCTGCCTCCCCTACACTGAATTGTTCCCAGATCTCCTCCATCCTACCCTGGCTGCTGGGATCTGCTCTTCACAGGTCTCCCACCTAAGACCACGGGTTCTGACAGGATGTGGCACATGATGGTCTCACCACAGGGTAGCCTGGCCCTAAGAATTCTTTTAAGGGCCATTATTATTGCATGATGATTGCCACAGTGTAATCTTCGGCATCTTATGTCACAGCACTTCCTGTGAAATGTTCCCTCTCCCATTCCCGTGTCCCACAGGAAAGGCTGCATCTCAGAAGACCATGAGACACTCGCTGAAGTTCAAGGGGTGACATTCTCTGAAACAATCCCTTCTTCTCAAGGTCCATGTGCAGCAACCCGGAGTGGGAACCTCTGGGAATTTGGCTTCCGAGTTGTGTTCTCATGTAACATCTCATTCCTGGAGAGGGTGGGGGTGAATCTGAGCCCATGGGTTTTGACTCTGTTTGCATTTCCTTGCAGCTGCACTGGAGACTGGAGTGCAGCCCTTGTGCGAGTTCAGCCAGTCTGTAGCCAGCAGATTTTTTCTTACTGAATATTTTTTAAAACTTGATTATTTTGGGGGCGGGGCTGCAGTTGGGGTGAAGCACTATACTCTGTACCAAGACTCTCCATGGCACAGCTGCCTCAGCACACCGGGAAGCAAAGACAACTGTGCCAGACGAGCTCTTCAATCACTGATAGAATCATAGATGAGAGTTGGAAGGGATCTCGGGTGGTATCTAGTCCAACCCCCTGCTCAAAGCAGGACTAACCTCAGCTAAATCATCCCAGCCAGGGCTTTGTCAAGCTGCACCTTAAAAACCTCTAAAGATGGAGATTCCACCACCTCCCTAGGTAACCCATTCCAGTGCTTCACCACCCGCCTAGGGAAAAAGGCTTGCCTAATATCCAACCTAGACCTGCCCCACTGCAACTTGAGACTGTTGCTCCTTGTTCTGTCATCTGCCACCACTGAGAACAGCCTAGCTCCATCCTCCCTGGAATCCACCTTCAGTTAGTAGAAGGCCACTATCAGATCCCCCCTCATTCTTCTCTTCTGCAGACTAAACAAGCCTAGTTCCCTCCGTCTCTTCTCATAAGTCATGTGCTCAAGCCCCCTATTCATTTTTGTTGTCCTCTGCTGGACTCTCTCCAATTTCTCCACATCCTTTCTGTAGTGGGGGGCCTAACAACGGAAACAATGCCTAATAGAAGGGGATAATCACATCCCTCGATCTGCTGGCAGTGTTCCTGCTAATGCAGCCCAATATGCCATTAGCCTTCTTGGCAACCAGGGCACACTGTTGACTCATCTCCCGCTTCTTGTCCACTGTAACCCACAGATCCTTTTCTGCAGAACTGCTGCCTACCCAGTCGGTCGCCAGTCTGTAGCTGTGCATGGGATTCTTCAATCCTAAGTGCAGGACTGTGCGCTTGTCCTTGTTGAACCATATTTCTTTTGGCCCAATCCTCCAATTTGTCTGAATCACTCTGTATCTTATCCCTACCCTTCAGCTTATCTGCCACTCCTTTCAGCTTAGCATCTGCGAATTTTTGCTGAGGGTTCAATCCATCCCCTCCTCCAGATCATTAATGAAGGTGTTGAACAAAATTAGCCCCAGGACGGACCCTTGGGGCACTCCACTTGATACTGGCTGCCAACCAGACATCGAGTCATTGATCACTACCCAATGAGCCTGATGATCCTGCCAGCTTTCTATCCACCTTGTTTGTAGCCCATTCATCCAACCCAGACTTCTTTAACTTGCTGGCAAGGATACCGTGGGAGCCTGTATCAAAAACTGCTAAAGTCAAGGTTTTATCATGTCAACCACTTTCCCCGCCTCCACAGAACCAATTATCTTATTATAGAAGGCAATCAAGTTGGTAAGGCATGACTTGCCCTTGGTGAATCTATGCTGACTGTTCTTGACCATCTTTCTCTCCTCCAAGTGCTTCAAAAAGTCTTGGTATCTGATGGAGAATTAAGCTTTGCCACATAAGACCATCGAAAGTAATGTTTCTGGGAATGGGCTCAAACACATCCTGATTTTTCAAGGAAAAGTGATTTGGCTCAAAAAGCTGCTAATACTTTCTCTGTTGTCTCGAGCAATACAGCATAGACGGCAAATCTGTCCCATTTTTAGAAACACTGCTGTGTTCTTGGAATGAGTGTATTTTAGTCTCTGTAACTATCATAGTGCCACTGCTGTGTGAAGACTGACTTGGTAGAATACAGCAGCTCTTGTGCTGCAAGCATTGTGCAGACTTACTGGGTGGTATAGTCAAGACTACCGAGCATAGTATGAGTGAGAACACTGGCAGACATTTAAACAGAAAGTGGGCTGCAAGTGAGTTACATTTGGGAAGAGCTGTACTGGTTCAACAGACAGACACCTCAGCTGTGAGAAGCCAGATCTCACCATCAGTGGAGCTTGAATTGCTCCAGACTCTAATCCAATCTGGGAACATAAGCAGCAGTTGGGTTTCATAGATTGTAAAGCCAGGAGAGTTACAATGTGATCATCTAATGTGACTGTATAACACAGACTATAGCACTTCCTTGAATTAATTCCTGTTAGAAGTACAGTAGATCTGTCAGACAAACATCCAATCTTGATTTAAAGATTGCCTGTGATGGAGACCCCGGATAAGTTGTTCCAATGGTTAATTCCCGACTGTTAAAAACGTACACTTTATTTCCAATCAGAATTTGTCTAGCTTCAACTTCCAGCCATTGGATGGTGTTAGACCTTTCTCTGCTAGGTTAGTATGTGAAAGACAAGGCAGGTGAGTGGTCTTTTAGTGGACCAGCTCTTGTTGGTGGAAGAGACAAGCTTTCAAGCTACCCAGAACTCATTTTCGGCTTGGAAAATGTAAATACCAAAAAAAAAAAAAGCCAAATACAAGATGGGACAGGTTGTTAAGCATAAGGAGTCACCACGTTGCAGGAGACCACTTAAAATGAAGTGGGCAATAACCCCTCTGTGGTCATAGGACAAAGGAGGTTGAACAGGCTACCAACAGTTGTAAACCCAGTGCTCTGTTGAGTCCATGATTTGTAGTGTCTAGTAGAGTTATGAATTTAATTTCCCAGGCTCATCTTTTGAAGGTGTTTTGCAGGTTTCATTTGAGGATAAAGATGGAGGTCAAACATGGAGTGATTGTTCTGCGAAAAGCATTCGCGCATGGGTAATAGAGTGTCTTTGCCTTATTCTGTGTGTGTTCGTTTGCAAGCACAGTGATAGTCTGGTTTCACCCACACAGTTGTTGTTGAGGCATTTGATGCACTGGATAAGATACTCCACGTGTTGAGATAGGTACGTGTGGGACCCAGGAATCTTGAAAGGTGTGAGTGGGGAGCATTTGGAAATATGTCTGCAGGTTTTGCATCTGTTTTTATGGCAGAAAGTGGTGCCGCTTTGAATTGGGGTGTCCTGGTTGTGCGGAGCTTACTTCTGATTGTAAGCAGGGTCTGAATGAGCTCTCCCCTGACATCTTGTGATACACTGGTGGATAAGATCAGGAGCACACCATGTCTGCATGCACATCTGCTCTGCCTAGGTGTTTAGCAGACAGACCTGCTTTACCAAAGAGACCAGTTTTGACTGGTTTTGGGCCACAAATCACTAGCAGATTGTGTACCATGTGTATTTTGTGACTTTTAAAACCAAACTTTGTACTTTTGGATAATTTAAGCATTATACCCCGATGTATAGAAACACTTTCTTTAAACTGTATTAGATCATTTTAACATTGGCGTTAATAAAAATGTTACGTTTGAATTCAGGGGTAATGGAATGCTCTTATCCTTATTGTATGAGTGCAGGGCAGCAGAGCGGTGCTTGGTGTGCCCCGATTGAGGGGATCACCTAACCTGAACTTCACTTGCTAAGCAGGGGTTGGGACGTGAATTCCCACTGATAATAGGACAGGACAGGGCAGTTGTTCCTGCTTAATGGTGTGGGCTATGCCTAAAGAGTCCTCGATCCAATGTGACTCTCTAGTGTTCAAAGGCAGAGCTGTTTGGGTTTAGCTGAGAGTTCTTGTTTCTGTTCTGTGATTACTAGAGCTGCAATCCCTGATTGGTGAGCAGGTCTAGGTTTATGCCCTGAATGTGCCTCTGAACCCTGGCTCTTTGCTGACTAAGGACTCCCAACTGTGAGTGGGGTGCAATGGAGGGAAAGGGAAGGGGCATGTTAAAGGGACTTCCACGCTGCAGGATCGGAAATGGAGGCAAAGGACGCTGTCTAATGCACTGTGGAGTGAGTGTTTGCTTATGGCTACATGCTTTTGAATGTGGTTGTGGCGTTTTCCCAAATTAATGCTGGGTTCCTTTTCTCTTTTTAGTAAAAGCTCTCTTTTGTTGTACCCAGACTCAGTGTGTGTGAGAGGAGAAGTACTGCCTCTGAGAGGCGCCCGGGGTTGGCTTTAGTTTTCCCAGATTAGCGGCTGGAGGCTCAAGTCAGTTTTGTTTTGTGTTGTTAAGAGAAACCCTACATATTGAACTCCGCCCTTGTTTCCGCCCTCCCTGCCTGGCAGACGGGTCACATGATGATGAGCTAGGTGAGGTTGGGGGTTTGGCTGAAGGCCAGAAGAGAGGGTGTGAACACTGTGGATTATGATAGTGCCAGAGGCCCCAACTGAGATTAGAGCTGCATCGTGCTAGGCACTGTACTACACAGAGTAGGAGACTGCCCTAAGCATTTTACTGCCTGAACAATTGAGACCGATAGAGCCTGGGAGGGAGGAAGTGTTATCCCCATTTTACAACGGGGGCACAGAGAGCTTGGGAGAGTTGCCCAAGGCCACACATGAAGTCTGTGGCAGAGCATGGAAGACTCAATCCCAGACTGCCTATGTCACAATCCATTGCTTTAGGCATACGACCAGCCTTCCCAAGTCCTTTTCTGTCCTCTTACCAATTGCCTCGTGCTCTGCATCTGAGTGACTGAGGCCCATTTCACCAGAGGGATGCCAGCTTTAACAACAGGTTGTCATTGGGTGGACATGTAAGTCCTTGTTCACACACGCTTCATTAACTAATGGTGTGTTTTTAGAATAATTTAGTAACCATGGTGCCACTTCGTTTGTGGACACGCTTATTTTGGTTTTACCGCGGTTTATTTCTGTTTAGCGTAATCCTCTGTGGTTAAGTTTGTATGCAGGATTCTTGTGTCTGAACCATCCAGGACAGGTGGCTATCCAGCCTCCTTTTCAAAACCTCCAGTGAAGAGCTTCATGACTTCCCAAGGCCGTCTGCTCCATTGTCTGACTGTTCGTACAGTTAGGAAGTTTTTCCTGAGATTCAGTCTAACTTTGTTGTGCTGTAGTTTGATCCCTTTCCCTCTTGTCCTGCCCTCTGTGGCAAGTGAGGAGAGCTTTTCTCCATCTTTTTTATGGCAGTCTCAAGTATTTGAAGACTGCTATCATGTCCCTCCTCAATCTTCTCCTTTCCAAACTAAACATACCCTGTTCCTTCAGTTTTTGCTGGTCCAGCTTGCGTTCCATCCCTTCGATCATCTTTGTCACTCACCCCTGGATCCTTTCCAGTTTCTCTACATTGGTGACCAAAACTGGACACAGTACTCCAGCTGAGGCCTACCCAGCGCTGAGCAGAGCGGCACTATCACCACCCATGACCTGCCTCTGTTAATTTCAAGCCTGAGCTTGCTGATGGCCAGTTTATATCCATTTGTTCTTGTGCCAAGATTGGCGCTGACCTTAAATAACTCCTCTCCCTCTCAGAAGGTTTTTCTCTCTCTGATGTATTTATAGAGCGCAATCGTATCTCCTCTCAGCCTTCATTAGCTTAGGCTAAACAAGCCAAGCTCCTTGAATCTTTTCTTAAAAGGCAGGCTTTCCATTCCTCTGATCCTGCAAGTAGCTCTTCTCTGCACCTGTTCTAGTTTGAATTCATCTTTCTTAAACATGGGAGGCCAGCATTGCACCACATTCCAGATGAGGTCTCAAGAGTGACTGTATAATGATACTAACACTTCCCGATCTCTGCTGGAAATACCTCACCTGATGAATTTGAGGATTTCATTAGCCTTGTCACAGTCACATCACATTGGTGACTCTTCGTTGTCCTGTGATCAACCAATACACCCTGATCTTTCTCCCCCCCTGTTGCTTCCAAATTATATGTCCATTGTTCTGAATCATTGCTTTAAAAAATCCTGTGGTTAGGCGATGCTGACAACTAATTAGATGCAAGATAAAGTGGCAGTTCAACATAAAAACAACTATAGCTTTTGAAACAACCCACTGTATTCTGGAGTTTTGTTCTGAGGTGGCATAGACACAGGGCTGTAAGTTATTAAGTGTAAAGAGGCGCAGTAAAATCTGTTTATAAATCCAAATTCCTTTACAAGGACCAGTTTCCTTCTTTTCACGTACATAACCCTACAGAATCATCAGTCACAAGTAACTCAAGGCAGTAAACGTTAGAAGCAGCTCAGCCCCTTTGTGTCTCTGAACATTGTCAGTGAAAAGCAGCCAAGCCTAATGCAGATTGGAAGGTGCAAACATTCCAGCAGACAAACTGTGAGCCTAGGTACAGCAACATCACTGAGTCCTGGGTCTTTCAATCCCAGCCGATTTTTGGACAGCCTGACAGCCTGTCCACCTTGCTGCAGTCGGCTGTAAAGGGTTTCTGGGCGCAGGGTTCTGAGGCACGTGGCTCGCCTGGCTGGGAGCTGCAGAGGAAGGATTGGGTTAAGCACCTTAGGCTGCTATAGAGAAGGGAGACTGGATGGAGCCAAAGATTAGCAATACACAGCGCAGTGCATAGTTGCAGAGACCCAGGTGGGAGACCAACAAAGGGGTGTGGTGGATTCTCTGTTACTTGGCATCTTTAGATCAAGATTGGGTGTTGCCCTCTAACAGATCTGCTCTGACGCAGTCAGTGGTTAAGGGCTGGATGCAGGAGTCACTGGGTGAAGCTCTCTGGCTTGTGTTATGCAGGAGGTCAGACTGGATGATCATAATGGTCCCTTCTGACCTTAAAATCTTTGAACATGTACTGCATCAGGAGTGGGGCAGCTAAGCCAGGGTTGAACACGTGCAGCTGCAAGTGTAGGCCGGGGGACATAGCTACAATACAGTAGGGCATTTTAGCAAATAAATCCCACCCGCAGCATTGCTGGTTCAGTTGCACGGCATTACCCTAGCTGAGACACAGCGCCAGTGCCTTCCTGTACTTGTACCACCATGTTTGAGTGTGATTTTTAAACCTTCCTTTCAGACCCTAAGGGCTAGTCTACACTAGAAGTGCTACATCGGCACAAACAATGAGAGTCCGGTAGCACCTTAAAGACTAACAAATTTCTACGGGCATAAGCTTTCATGGGCTGCAACCTACTTCGTCAGATGCATGAAGTGGAAATCACAGATAGGAGGTATATATATACATCCAAGGGTAAGAAACAACAATGGGGATGGCAAGTGCTAACAAAGTCCATTCAGTTACAGTAGATGAGGCCTGTTCACTACCGTTGATGAGAAGGTGAGAATGTGTGAACAGTGACAATCATGTCTCGTCAGGAGAGAACCATTCCAAGTCCCTGTTCAGACCCAGTCTGATTGTGTCAAGTTTGCAGATCAGTTCCAGCTCTGCAGTTTCTCACTGAAGTCTGTTTTTGAAGTTTTTTTGTAGCAGTATGGCAACTTTCAAGTCACCTACAGAGTGTCCTGGGAGATTGAAGTGCTCTCCCACTGGCTTATGGATGTTACCATTTTTTATGTCTGATTTGTGTCCATTTATTCTTTTGCGTTGTGACAGTCGGGTTCGGCCAATGTACATGGCAGAGGGGCATTGTTGGCACCTGATGGCATATATTACATTAGTAGACATGCAGGTGAATGAGCTCCTGATGGTGTGGCTGATGTGGTTAGGACCTGTGATGGTGTCACTAGAGTCGATGTGCGGCAGAGCTGGCAGCAGGCTTTGTTGCAGGGACAGGTTCCTGGGTTCGTGTTCTTGTTGTATCATCTACAGTTGCTCTTAAGTATTTGCTTCCTGTTGGGGGGCTGTCTGTAAGCAAGGATAGATCTGCCTCCTTCGGCTTGAGCGAGAGAGGGACCATCTGCTAGGATAGTTTGTAGATCCTTAATGATGTGTTGGAGAGATTTTAGCTGGGGGCTGTAGGTGATGGCCAGTGGTGTTCTGTTGTTTTCTTTGTTGGGTCTGTCCTGTAGTAAGTGTCTTCTGGGTACCCATCTGCCTCTGTCACTTTGTTTCTTCACCTCCCCAGGTGGGTATTGTAGTTTTGGAGATCCTGTAGGTGTTTGTCTCTGTCTGAGGGATTGGAGCAGATCTGGTTGTATCTTAGGGCTTGGCTGTAGACAATGGATCATGTAATGTGTCCAGGGTGGAAGCTCTAGGCATGAAGGTATGTATTGTGGTCAGTTGGTTTTCGGTATAGCGTGGTATTAATGTGACCATCCTTTATTTGTATTTTAGTGTCCAGGGAGTGGATTTCTTGTATGGACTGGTCCAGGCTGAGGTTGATGGTGGGGTGGAAATTATTGAAATCCTGGTGGAATCCCTCACTCACTCAAGCTGTAGGAGGCAGGCCTATCCTTGCTTACAGACACCCCCCCCCAACCTGAAACAAATACTCACCAGCAACCGTACACCATACAACAAGAACACATAGGTCAGCATAACTTGTCACTCGAGGGGTGGCTTATTCACACCCCTGAGCTCTCAAGTAGTCGGCAGAGTTTGCTTTCTCCTTCCTCGAGAGGGAAGACGGAGCAATGGAAATGCACGGCCCACAGCATGCAGGACACATTGGCAATTGTACTGCTTTCCAGGCTGGCTGACGGCTCACAGTCACGGCTGCACTCTCGTGCCCCATCAGAAATCATTCCATCACACGTGTCTGGCACAGTCATGAAAAGCAGGAGACGACGTATTCTAAGGGGCTGTGAGGAAAACGGGAAGAGTGGATTCCCCTTGCGCGCTGGGCGTGATGCCCTGTGAGCAGAGCCGGGGCCTAGCTGTGACTGCTAGGCTGCTGCTTCGAGCACTGGACAACTGGCCAATACTTCTGCAAACGGGCTCTTTTCTCGGGGGTTGCAGGAGCTGGCTGGGGGTGGGGGAAGTGAAAGGCATACAAGGCCTGAGGCAGGAGTGTCCCCAGTTGGGACTTCGGCTCACTTGGCAGCCTTTAATTTCCTGCCTTCTGCACCCCCACTCTCACCGCCAGCTTGGCGTGTCCTCGGCTTTGCTGCTGGCCTGTCCTCTCCTGCCTGCGTGCTTGACGCGCGTGACCGGAGGGTTGCTGCTATTCACATGCAGCAGGTGGCTCGCCACTTGGCCTGTCCACCCAAGCTGGGAGAACGCTGATGATTAGCCTGACTGTGGGAGAGGCCTGGGCTGGCTCTTGCGGGTGCAGAACGAAGGAACTGAGAGACAGAGACATTTGGAGGACGGGGGAGGTGGTGGTGGCCGAAAGGCGAAACAAGCCCAAATCCCTCTTGAGTCCTGTGCACTCTTCTCTCATATGGCCAGTGTAAACTCATTCCCTAATTCACCACTCTGACAAAAGGGGAGCGGACATGCAGCAGCCCTGGTAACCTGAGCTGAGAGTTCCCAAGCACTTCAACCAAAACACACTTGTAGGTGAAACACAGAACAGATTTATTAACTATAGAAAGAGAGATTTTAAGTGATAAGTGGTCAGCATAAAGGTCAGAGAGAATTACCTTAAGAAAACAAAAAGTAAACACGCATTCTAAATCCTAAACTTTTAGTCTAAACCGGAGTTGAATCAAACAGGTTTTCTCACCCTGACAGGTGGCGCAAGCAGGCTTCAGCTCCTCACTACACAGACTGGCCTTCCTTTCCAGCCTGGGACCAGCCTTCCTCAGTTCAGTCTTTTTCTTCCCGGTGTTGAGACGGGGAGGAGGGGTGAGAGGCGCCTCTCTTTTATACCTTACCCCAGCTGCTAGAAAGAGCCTTGCTGTGACATGGGGGTCAGGCAGCCCCCACTGGTTAAGCAGTTTCCATTGCCTATGTGCCTTCTCTAAGGAGCCTCTGGGATAGTGGATGGAGTGTTGATGAGCCATTAATGGCCCACATGGCTACTCGTTTGCTGTAACTGAAAGGCTGGTTGGGGGCGTTCCCAATCTCACAACATATTTCAGTAGCACACACAGTAATACTTCATAACTCCACGCAGAATGATAGCACAGACTGTGCAACAGGATGGTAATGTTCAACAGATCAATACTTTTAAAATGATCCCTCACAAGGCATTCTTTGTACAAAACATATCCTAACCCTATCACTGTGGTGAGAAGGGGGGTTCCAACCTCCATCGCACCTTTGGAGAAAACCTGACCGCTCTGGCAGCAGTGCACAAGGTGACAGAGGGCTTCAGGCTCATAGGAAACAAAGTGGGTAAGGACTTTTCCACTGTTTCATGTATGACCTGATAGAAACTCACCCTCTGCCTGCACTCCTGATGTGGCGTGTTCCTCCACCCCATTTACCGGCGCTTGACTTGAGCCTTGGGCCAGCAAACACATCAGAAACTCTGGCTGGGGAAACTGGGTGTGCCATGCAATCAGCAGCTGGGAGACAGGCTGTTGGCCAAAGCAATGCTGGAAGGGGCCTGGAAGAAACTGGCTTTGGGGAGGGGAATCACACAAGGAGTGAGAGGCAACGTGCTTGGGGCAGCGGGGGCAGCCCTGGGGCACAGACTGTATGTAGGGTTATGAGGAGCCCTGGAAGGTAGAAGGAGCCTCTCCCTGTGGTGGGCACAGAGCAGAAGCATGGTTCCCTTTGATGTGGAGAATCGAGAAGGAGACAACTCAAGGCTACGGAGGACCTAGACTGATCAAGAAGAGGGAGCACACAGCCACGCTCTGGGTGGGCAGGGAAACTATTTGCAAGATTTTGGGGCAGGGACGGTCTCGTTGGTGTGACTGTGCAAAGCCCAGCACAGGTGTAGGGCCCCAGGCACTCCCCGAATACAGACGCTAACACCAACCAAACAAGGGAATCAGAGCCAAGGGTTAGAAGGGACCGCAAGGGCCATCTCATCTAACCCACAGCCAAGATGCAGATGGAAATCAGGGTTCCTGGAGTCCACCCCAACTCCGTCAAAGACTTGCTGTGTGACCAACAGTGTCTCTGAGGGTCACTTGTCACTGCGGGCCAGTTTTCCACTTATAAATGGAGTTATTTCACTTACAGGACTGCATGGGGTTGTTCTGAGGGTTGTTTGTCAAGTGTGTGGCAATCTTCGAATGAAAATGCAAATATTATTGGTATTAACAGAAGAAAGACACCGTGGTTTGTGTGTCCTGGAAAAATGTCTGTCTGTGCTTGCAATTTGCTAGTCATTTAGTGGCACATATTCAGCATTAACTAAATATTACCCACCAGCTAAATCCACACTTCAAGGTGACAACGAATGAGTACAGGTACAGCTGGCGTGCCTGTGTGTTTTCATTCTAGACCCTTGCGTTGTCAATATCTTTCAGACTCTCGATTTTTAAGCTAAAATTCTCTGTCATGATGAATTGTTGTGGAACGTTTGAGCAAAGATCATTCAGTCACTCTTGAGAACGTGGATAGAGGAGACAATAAGGTTTCCCTCCTCAGTTGCTTGTGGGGACCTTTTTTCACCAGCTCTAGCACTGATTTGGAATGTTGGATGGGATGGGAACTGAGTTACTGCAGAGAATTCCTTTTTGGGTGTTGGCTGGTGAGTCTTGCCCACATGCTCAGGGTTTAGCTGATCGCCATATTTGGGGTCGGGAAGGAATTTTCCTCCGGGGTGGATTGGCAGAGGCCCCGGAGGTTTTTCGCCTTCCTCTGCAGCGTGGGGCATGGGTCGCTTGCTGATGGATTCCCTGCAGCTTGAGGTCTTCAAATCTCACTTTTGAGGATTTCAATAACTCAGTCATGGGTTCGGGGTTGTTATAAATGTGTATGGGTAGGGTTTTGTGGCCTGCCTTGTGCAGGAGGTCAGACTAGATGATCATATTGGTCCCTTCTGACCTATGAGTCTATGAGTCTATGATTTGGCTGGGAAGAGAGACGACATTTTGTAGGGAAAAAGCCATTAAGGTGCAGCTTTCAGAGCATGGTCGAATTCTATTTTGGTTTGGGTGCGTTAGGCGAAGTGTACACTACCTCTTACTTTGGCATAACTAGCTCTGAAGACAAAAATCTGAGCTTGGTTCTTTGTCCCATCTAAAAGATCCCAGAGACACCGGCTTTGTTCTCAATGACTCGGGAGTCCCTCCCCGTCTTTAAACTCTGGACAGTAAGCACCCCCTTGATTGCATTCCCCAGCCAGCTCAGGGCCTAGCCCCTCTCTGCAAACACACAGGCTCTCCAGGCAGTGGAAGTGGTGTGGGTGCAGGGCCTGGCAGGGTGATTGGCAGTGAGGGTTGGTGCAGGCAGAGGATTGTATTCCCGTCTGTAATGGTGATCTCTTCTCTCCTGGCTCAGAGTTCGATGCTGAAGCACTGTTTTAAAAGGAGTCTTATTGTCTCCAAAGGGTACGTGTAGCACATACCCAGCTATAGCTGCTGGCCAAACTGTGGAGCTGGACTCTGTGCCAGGCCCAGGCTTTGGGACTGGCCCCTCTCTCCTGTCTGGCCTTTTGGGATGGCCCATTGTGATGCCCAAACTTTCCAGCTCTGGTAAAGAACCGGAGTGAGCAGTGCCGCTGGATAAGATTGGCTGGCTGCAGAGCTGGGGCTTTTCTCAGCCCTGAGGCTGCCTAGCACTGGGACCATTCACCCTAAACATCTGAGCTCCTGTCTCTCCTGCATGGTCATTGCAATGCCTGTGGTGGCTTAGTTTGCAGTGTTGCTGTCGCTGTGTCGGTCCCAGGATATTGGAGAGACAAGGGGGGGTATCTTTTCTTGACCCAACTCTCTATGGCATTTTAGCCAAAATTTCCCCTTTGCCATGTCTCTGGCACGCAGAGTGCTTACTGATTGATGTCCCCGTCCTGTCAGGATCCTGACAAGGGCCGTCAGGACCAAGGGGCTTGAGGCTGAGACTAGAAGAGGAGTTCTTAGTCAGGTTCCGGGCTGGGCTCAGGACCAAGGATCAAAGTCTGAGGCAGGTTTCAGGGTCCAGGTTAGGAGGCAAGCTCCAAATCAAAGAGCTCAAGAGCAGGAATGGTCATGGCATCTACAAGAGATCCACGCTGTTGCCTGGACACTTCCTGGAATCCCCCTTGGGCTTATATAGGGCAGGGAGCCAATCAGGAGCCATGGAGCTGCTGCCTTTCAGCCCCCATGAGGCGGGACTTCCCATGGTCTGTGTCCACAGCAGGCTGTGGGTAGTGGAGCACGAAGTAGTTAGAGCTGCTGGATGGTAGCTGACAGATCTGCAGGCCTGGATTCAAGACTCCCTGCGCCTTACACACCCCAGTGGTGGCGGCATGCATGTGGTTTATGAAAGCTCTTTATGTCCAAAGGCCTTAGAAAGTATCTTTATATCTTGGGTTCAGACTAACTTTGCCCTTTCCTTTTGCAGAGAAAGTGATAAATGGACAGGACTACGAGGTGATGATGCAAATAGACTGTGAAGTCGTGGACACCAGGATTCTGCATATCAAAAGCTCCTCCATACCGCCGTATCTCCGAGAGAAGCCGGGGAATCGGAGCAACACCTTCTACAGCTCGGCACCCACTGTCCCTGAGACAGCCCACGCCACGAGTGCCATCGTTGAATCGCCGCAGTAGATCCCAGAAGCCTCGCAACTGCAGGGCCTGGAGCTCAGCAGGAGGCAGAAATGTTTGGGGATACCAGCGCAACCTTCACAACCATCACTCTTCCTGGGAGAAGAGCTGGGATCCCGCTCCAGCTCCAAGGCCCTCTCACTTGCAGTTAGGCTGGCCTTCGATTCAGAGACATTCCAGGGCTCCTCGAACGACAGAGGGCTCAGCACTGACACGACTGTTCAAATGGATGTTCTCCCAGAACCCCGACACTGCCCTGTCCATTTGTGGGGTTCCTGCCCGTCCCCGCTGTCCCAGTGCAGTCTTCGATGTCCAGTTGGGAGTGCCAGCGAGCGAACAGCCGTCCTGCGGGGACAGGGCAGGCAGGGGAAGGACCTGGGCAGAAGGCTGGCGATGTCTGGGAGCGGCAGTCTTGCCTGATGATCAACAGGCAGGGCTGGGGCCAGGAGCACAGGGCCTGCCCTGCTGTATGATCTGGAATGACACCGTGACCCCTTTGTAAAATGGGGCTAACCCCTGCCCTGCCTGTTGATGAGCTGCTGTTTATGGGGAGCTGGGGATCCTGTGGAAGGAGGCTGCAGTGGAAGGCCAGAGTCACAGTATTTATTTATTCACACTGACGCGTGTAGCAGAGGGCACGTTTAACAGTGGCGGGAGAGGCAGCGAGAACATGGAGTGCCCTCGACCCAGCCGTGTCTTGTACCTCTGCAGAGGAACAGCTGCAGTTTCTATCTGGAGCTGGGTGCCGGGGACCACACTGCTCTGTACACAGTGCCCAGTCCAGGCTGGGCGCTGGGCAGCTACATGCAACAGCCGGCCTGGCTGCTATGGCCCCCCTGCATGGAGGGAGGGTCCACGCAGGAACCCCTACCCAGCTGAGCGCTGAACACGCTGCACGGCCCCCAGGAATCCTCCCTGCAGAGCCAGACTAGCTCTGCCACTTGAGGAGCTGCTGCCCTCGTGGAGAGAGAGGAGCGGCTGGATTTAGACTAGATTTTAAGGCTGAAGGGACCACTAGGATCCCCTGGTTTAACTCCCTGCAGCGCTCAGGACGTGGTGAGGACTGTTCCAGTCTAATAGTGGCACCACTACAAATTCTCCGGCTGCTCAGTTTGAATGTATTTCCTTTGAATCCTGTTCTGCCCAGCTGCCTCTTTCCTTTCCTCACTGAGCTGCTGCTCGCCCTCCAGGCGCATGCCGTCCCGGCTCCCCTGCCGAACTGCATGCTTGGGGGAGCAGTACTCTGTCCTTGGCGCGAGCAGGTTGGCACCATAAAAAGTGCTACAGAAAAGAGGGGGCCTCCTGTCTCTTCTTGCCCCGCCCCAGGCCGAGTGTTGGTGATTGGAAACACCTGCTTCTTCTCACCCCTAGAAGAAAATTCCTGCCATTTGATTCCTTGCTGGGGAAATTTGTGCCAGCTCCTTATGGGAACTGAATAGCATTTTTTAAACCATTCTTATGACCGAGGAAAGCTTTGTCCCCTTGGCGTGCTCAGTCCTCTTCCTAGTGCAGCAGCCCACATTATCCTGGGGTCACTGGGTCTCTGGAGAAAGCCGAGCTATGTGCAATTTAATATCTGTGGAAACAAACCTCAGACACTCACTTCAGAAGGAGATTTGAGGGAAAATGCACAAAATGTTTTAAGAATGAACTTCCTCTGTGCCCTGTGAGAGCAGAGCCTGTTGGTTCGCAGTGGCTTTTTTAAAGAGCCACATGTGGACCTTGTGCACGTTTGCCCTGCCAAGCAGTAACTCCACCGTGGGCCGTCATGAGGTCAGACCCATGAGTGGCCCCAATCCCCACAGAAAGGTCCTGGCTGAAGCGTAGTTGCTGGTACAACATGGGACTTGTCCAGAACAATACCGACCCACCTAGGGCTCCCAGGCCCAGTCTAGGGAGGCACTGTCTCTGCCAATTCCTGTGTGTGCTTAGAGTCACCGCAGCATGTTTCAGACAATGCGGGGCTTTTATTTTTTAAATGCCGTGTAGGAACAGTTTGGCCTTGACCCAAGTTAGGCAAATCCACCAAGAAGAAACCAGTCACCGTGCTTAACTATTTTCTGTGCTTGCCATCATGGGATGTTAATTGTGTGCTGGTGGATCCCGAGTCTTATGGGGTCCCTTTCCCTTGTGTGGAGTTGCTGGCATTGGGGGATTGGCCGTTGAGGAGCCCAAGTAGCAGGCTGGACAGCTAAATGAGTACCAGGCAGGGCAGAGAAATGCCTCTCTAAAGCTGGGGTGGAGAGTCGGGCACACACCAGAGTTACCGGCAGAGGTGACCTCCTCTGTAGCAGGGAGCCACTCTCTTTTGCCACACACTGGCCGTTTTCCCAGTGCCCCAGAGTGATATCCATGGGTACTGGGAGTGCCCTTGCTTTACAAAGAAGAATCCCTGGCACGCTGGTGACTAAGATGCGGCTGGCACTAGCTGTGAGACCTCGTCGTGAGCTGTGGCAGGAGAGCCAGTGATAGCCAACGTGCCCACTAACTAGTGTGATGCGGCGGGGAGGCGGGTTGCGGGTTTGCCGTAACACTCTGGGGGTGCTGGGGAGAGCACGTTCCTGCACATCCCAGCTGATGGCACTGTACGTGTTAGGGCTAAGGTACTGGCTTGCAGGGATACATTCTGTGCCCAGTTCGAAGGGGTTTTTAGCCACAAAATTCCTGCGAATGCTCACGAAAAGCATTCAGTGACATCCGCACCCAGAACAGTGGCTGCTAATGCTTCCCTTCTGAGAGGGGAGGGGCTGTGGACACCTGTACTTGTGTATTTTGCACCCGTGCATACAATGGTGTTTGCAGACCTACCAGCTGAGGGTGGATGCTGTAACGACCCATGCGGAATGTTTGCTTAGAAGTGTTTAATTTGCAATTTGCTAACCTTTTTCCAACGTTCTGGCACAGCAGATCATTGAAGGGATCCAGCCTTTGGCAAGTGTGATGAAACCTGTGATGAAAGAAGTGTGTGTTTCCAAGGATTGTACTAGCCTCTTTGGTGTTGTTTAAGTGTCCTAACCATTAAACTTTCTGTTAAGCTCATCTGCATGGCTTCCGCACCTTGCCTGCAAATCTCATTGTGGGAATCCGTGCTGCTGGAGCAGACAGCAAGAACATTGGAAGCCAGGCTAGAGATCTTAAAAGTTGATTGCACAAGTTAAAGTGCAGAGATAAAGATGTTAATTTGGGCACCTTGATCTTGAGTAGTTTGTTTTTATCTGAAGGGGCAGCCAAGGTAAAAACAGCATCTTGCTTAAAAACACAACTTCCTTGCGTTACTGATGCTTCTGATTATTAAAGTGGACTTCTTTTGATCATCCTTTTCAGCCTGATGTGATGCTCTGTGTTTTTCTATTTGCCCTTCACTCACCTTAGATGGTGAAAGCAAATCTATTCTATTCAGGTTCTTATTTATATAGCCCTCATATATAGCTACCATGTGCAGTGCAATGCTGATGTCTGTATTTCTGTCACTGCAAGGGAGTATTTAAATCACCCTAAGAACTATTTTACTTGACGTGATGTCACGGAAATATTTGTTACGTTTTGAACAACACTTCAAGAAAAAAACCTTGATTTTGGTCTAAAATAAATTGTTTCTGTCCCTTACAGTCTGATGTCCCCAGCCACACAGAGCACCAGCATGCTGTCTTGGACGCAAATCTCCACAATCCAGTGTTTGATTCATGCTCTCCTAAACAAAATGACATTTCAGCCCAATGTTGGGTGAGGGGAGAGGTTGTAACAAATAATGAGTTACATATTTCTTTTGATTTGCATTCCTTTCCCTGTCACTTTGTTTTGATTGGCTAGAGAGTTATCTTTTCTTCCCGATATGCATTGTCTAAATTACTTACTTGACTGCATATTTAATAGCTAGGAAATATCATCTGTTTTGGTTATCGGGGGTTGAAATAGAAGTTTGAATTGGTGTAAAATGCTGCATATTTTTCTTGATTGTAGGGGCAGGTGAGCTGGGCTCAGTTAAACAACCTGTCTTTGAAAATCGCCAAAAGCATGGTCATTTGGGACAAGGAATGTGGGTCACCCTTACAGGAGGGGGGACTGTCCGCTGGAAAGCAGTGACTGCGTGAGACTTTGGGTCATAGGAGATAACCAAGTGAACAAGAGCTCCCAGTTGGCGCTGTAGCTGAGCGTGCTAACTCTGACCTTAGCTACCTCCTGTGTACATGAGCATTTCCTTCATTGTGTGGCTTCCTGTAACCACCCCTTAGAAATGGGTGAAATAACCCAAAATGCAAAATCGTGCTTTGCAATAAGTGTGGGAAGCATGTATTCAGATGAGAGCTGCAAAGGCCCTGGCCCCCATGACAGTAGCCATTTCTGAGCTAGCCCACACTCAGCTGGCCATGCCCATGTGTGGTCACGTTTCTGAGAGGCCCGACAACGCTCCAGGGCGATATGGCTGGGACCAGGATAACATGAGCTCCGGCCCTCGGGAAGGGCAGTCCGGACAGGCCAGATCTCATTTGCCATGGTGAGTGAAGAATCACAACTTCTCAAGACCCCTGAGAAACAGCTCCCGACACTGGAAAAGGGCAACATTCAGATCCTGGCAACAAGAGAAGCCGCTGGCACATCTGGGCCAGAAACAGGGCGGCCGAGTTCCCTGTCTCACCCCCCGGAGGAGACAAACGCTCAAGGATTTAAGTGTGCACAGCAGAAACTGCATGCACAGCCTCTGACCTAAGAGGAGCATGCTAGCCGAAGAGAGGCCCGACCGAAGACCTGCTGAAGGAGCTCAGAGGACTCCATGCTCCTTGAGAGCACGTGCTGTTTGTTTTTCCACCTGAGAATAAAGCAAACCCCCAAAAAACACCCCAAACAATTGCAAAGGTACAAAAATGTTTATTACTGGCAGTGTGTAAATACAAGAAGCCGCTAGGAGAGATGGTGGCCGCATGGCTGACGGGGTGTAAATGCGCCCCAGGGGCTGAGTGGCAGCAGCATGGGGCTCAGGCCATACAAACAGGGAACCGTAGGCCAGGAGCAAAGGTGGGGCCCGAGCTACTCTGCAAGGAAGGAGTGTTAGTGCAGGTCTCTGTAGCGCAGAAAGCCACGCGAGCTCTGGGGATGTGCTGCTCTCAGGCCAGGCTCCCACACGTGCGGCACTCCCTGTAAGTGCAGGCCGAGGAGTGGGACCACCCTGGTCGTCTCCAGGGGAAACTCGACCAATGGCAAAGCTGAGCCTCTGCCCAGGGAGATACAAGTGAAAGCAGATAGCGTGGATTACAAAACCAGCTCCATTTATTTACAGAACGGCAGAGCATCCCTCCCTGGCATGGGAGGTGCTGGATTGGCTCCCAGCAGGGCATCGTCTGGTCACCCAGACGCGCTCAGTAGCAGGACAGAGACGGGAGAACTCGCACCAAGGGAACTCTGGGCTGCATGTGCAAGTCATGAGCAGAGGGGAGTGGCTGGAGCAGGAGGCAGGGCTACGGCTACAGCCTACAGTACTGACGGCAAATAACAGCGTCTCTGGCTCCCAGGACGCAAAGCCGAAAACGGACGCCAGATCTGTAAACGTGACTGTCAAATCAACACCTGTGGCTGTTGACAGGCCAGTGGGGCTGTCACAGACCTGACTCGGTGCAGCCAGAAAGGACAGGCCTTGCCACCACTATGCGTTAGTCACGTCTGGTGAGCAAATGGCTGCTCGGATTGATTTCTCTATCATTTATTGTTTCTTTAAAAAGTAGCTGTAGCTGTTTGTATTTTCCCTGCCTTCACAACCTTCACGTTGACAGCATTCTCTCCTTGGACAGAAGCCATCCCACTGCAGATGGACTCACAAAGCAACACGTGGCCAGGGTGGGAGGCGGCAGCGGCAGTATAAAAGAGAAGCAAGGTTACACCAAAAAATAAAGGGTTGGTTTCTGGCCTGTGGACTGATCTACAATCCACTTTTAAAAAAACATCATTTCCTCTTGGATTTGTACAAAATAATAATAACGGGGCTGGCGGCCCTGGCAGCGTCCCGGGGCTCAGTAGGCAAAGATCACGTGGTATGTGACTTGGTGCCCATTGTCCCAGGCGTACAGCAGGCGGTCCTTGGGGTTATAGTCTATCTGGGTGATGTAGGAGTACTCGTTCTCGAAGAGCAGCCGCGGGATGATCTGCGTGTTGGTGTGCGTGTCGAAGGCATACGAGATGTTGGCGTTCTTGTGGTTGTAGCTGTCCACGGCATAGAGCACACCGCAGATGACGAAGCAGTTCCCGTAGAAGTTCCGGCGCAGGCCTGTCCGCCACGTGGTCTCCTTCTGGGTGCTCAGGTCAGCGGCATTCAGCTTGCTTAGGACGATGACCTCCTGGCTGAACCCTTCATAGTTGATGGATGGGTAAATGATCCACAGGCCATTCTCGTCCACAGCAAAGTCCACGTCGGAATGACCCTGCCACCGCCACGGCGTGGTCTCCTCATAGGCCACATCATGCAGCATGGCCCAGGCAGCCACGTACCTCTGCTTCAGATCATACTTAATGAGGTTGCGTGTGAAGGCCCGGTTGTAGTAGAGGGAGCCGTTGTAGACCGCGTGTCCTGTCCCTATCCAGCTGTAGGGGAGTTTGTAGGAGTTGCTCCAGCGCCCTGGACAGCAGAGACATTGCACCAATGAAACCCGGGGCTCTCACCAGGTTCCCTACGTCCCCCATCTGTCGCTCAGCACCTCCTCCCCTCAGCTCTTGGCCAACCCTCTGCCCCGTTTGCTGTTCACCCGCCTCCTCTGCACTCCAGCTGCTGGCACCGATCAGCACTGGCTGTGCTTGGGACATGGCAACCCAGGCCATGGTCTGCTTATCCTCCTGGATGGGCCAGTTTCTCTCTTCCAGACCAGTGACCCATTCCTCCCCACCACTTGCGCCCCATCCGATGGCACTGAGTTAGCTAGCTGACATGGCGCCAGCCCAGCCCCGGCACCCAGCACCGTGGCCTCCAGATCACACGGGTCTGCTGCCTGCGGGTGTGTGCGTGGCCATGTCACCATGGTGTCCCTTGCCTCGCGCTCCTTGGCAGGGTTGGGCCCTGTGACAGACTGGGACTGAGGCCCAGCTCCTCTGCGGGATTTCGGCACCCACTGGCTGTGGGACTCTGAGCCCCAGGTTCTGCGGGAGCCTGGCCCAGCAGGGCATTGAAACTGGGTCTCCTGAGTTCCAAGCTAGTGCCCGAATAGCCGGCCCCTCCTCCCTCCACTCCCCTTCCTGCCTCCAGTGCGAGGCTCATCTGCTCAGAGCCGAGGCTCCTCCGCACTGGAGCCTCTCACAGCCTCCATCCCACATCTTCACCCCCGACCCCAGCCCAGCTGCACCACTCCCTGGCACCCTCAGAGCAGCGGCGATCCCCTCCCACCCGCACCAGGACAGCCCTGGGGCCCTGCAGCCCTTCAAAACGCGTCTCCCAGGCTGACTTTAGCTTGGCCGTTGGCCCTTCCTGGGACCAAATCGTTCCTTTCCCCAGTGGCTAACGACCTGCTGCGTGGCTCTGATCACAGACCTGCCCACCCACTGCGAGGAAATCTTAGTGCTTCAGGAAGGGGCCAGGCCAAATGGGGGGAGCTCACAGGAACCCTGAAATCACGAGCAACATAGGAACAAGCACCAGCCATTGGCCTGATGCAGCCAGCTGCCTCGGTGCCCAGGACACAGCTAGAGGACCACGAGCCGGGCTCGTTACTGGGGTGTATGCTGCCGTAAGCCCTCAGCCAGGCGTGCCCAGGGCTGGCACCATACAAAGAGATGCACGTGCAGCAGGCACACAGATGGGGCCTGGGAAGACTGTCCCCCTGCACAGCTGGGACGTTGGTCTGTTCACAACACTCAGTGAGCGGCTCCAGCACACGGGCCAGGAGGACGTGGGAAGCAGCCAGAGCACGTACCTTGTTTGAAGTTCTCCAGGTTTCGGAATTCAACCAGCGTGTTGCCGTAGTAGTAGTTGGTGACGTAGATCCGCTCGTCTTTGGCTAGAGGATCCTTCATCCACGCACCTTCATTTCGCCCGTAGGTGTTCTGGGTGATGGGCCCTGAGATGGTGGAGAGCGTGTCTTTGCAGCGCCCTGGGGCAGGGAAAGGAGAGATCAGTCACCCTGCAGTTACTGGGGATGCACAGTCCGCGCTGAGCCGCTGCTCTAGCCACAGGCGGAGGCATCGGCCCACTTCACACAGCCCAGCAACTGCATTCCCCACCAGCCCCAACTGCTGCAGAAACCGCGGGCTCAGACTGTGCCCATCGCCAGCCCCGGGGGGCCAGCACATGTCCTGCCATGCCACACTTCATGGCCACTAGCGTGCCGGGGCCGCCAGGAAGAGCCCACCAGGGCTACGTGGGAGTGGCCAGGGAATAGCAGCAGCAGAGTTACAGGAAACAGATCCATAGGCTCCCTGGGTCAGGACCCAGAGTAAGGGGTGGGCCTAGGTCGTCATGTCGTTCCCCCCCGTAGGGTGGCCTCAGCTCTGTGAAGGGAATAAGGCTTGTTTAGAGGCCCAAGCGATGGGCAGGACTTAGAGCCCCACAGATGAAGCCGGGGACGCTGCTCCACACCAGGACAGACACGGCCGTACAGCGAGCCCAGAAAGGGGCTGAGGCCGGCCGGGGGACAGGACTGCAGACCCCAACGAGGGCACAGGGACAGACCCTGTTGGACCTTTTCTCCTGGAAGGGTTTGTTCCTTTATATGTCTAGCCGGTGCGTGACTCGGCCGGAGGTCAGTGACCGCCTGGGGTGCCGTGAGCAGGGTGTGGAGCTTTGCCCCCAGCTGACAGGAGGTGCCCAAGGGAGGGGAGGCCCCTTCCCAGAGCCCAATTCACCGTACAAGCATAATTCCTCAGGAGCTGCCCCGGCTAGGCCCTGACAGCCCCCCTCAGGAGGGGAAGAGCGGGTCACTCTGGCTGCATGATGGGGCTTGTCCAGAGGCTGGATCGGCCAGTCTCTCATTCCCTGACCAATCAGCAAGGGCCGCTTTGCCCCAGCTGACACTACACCTTTGGCCGGTGCCTGCAATTCCCCCGTTGCCCCCTCAGAGCCCCAGCACTCGCCCACACACTCCCTGCTCAGCCCCAACATGCCCCGCTGAGCTGCGTCCCATTCAGCCTGCGCGGCCTCAGTGCATCGGCACCAGGCACCTGCTGTGCCACAGAAACCGAGTCACCAGGCCATGGCCCAGCCTCACAGCCCAGCCGGGCACTACAAGCCAGCCTGATTCTGCTCTGTGCGCGAGAGGTTCTTACACCGTGCTCAACGCCGACAGGTCGGAGCCCTTCCTGGCGTGCTTTAAACATCTGCCACACGGTGTTTGTTCCCCCGTCCTCGCCCCGGGGGAAGCGTGGGCAATGGAGTGCCTTGTTTGGTAGGGCTTTTGTTTATTCATTTATTAAATGATGATGCCAGCTGCTCTGTGCCTTTATCAGAGACCGTATCTAGCCTGTGCTGCAGAAGCTAGGATGGGCCGTAGGTCCCAGGGGAGTTCGCTCCAGTCTCTGACCACGCCGGAGACGGTTCTGTGCCTGTACACACAAGCTTTGCCCCTGGTGCTGAGACATCCATTGCACCAGGGGAGTGGAGTTGCTGACCATGGTCTTTGTGCTGGAGATTTAGACAATATTTTTAGGTATCCAAGAAGCACTTTGACAATATGGGCTGAGACCTTGAACTTGACTGGCTGTTCTATGGGAAGCCGGTTTAGAGCATGGAGGACAGGTCCCGTAGCCTGTCTCACTGAGGAGATGTGCTGCAGTGTTCTATTCTAGCTGATATTTCCTAAGTGCTGAAAGGTGCACACCCAGGTATCTCACACTGCTGTATCCAGCCAGACGGTGGTGAAGGCATGAACAGCTGAAGCCAGCTCATCATCTGCCAGGATAGGATGGCGACCCTAGCCAAGCGGGGACGGTAGGAAGTTATCCTGGCCTTGGCACTGTGAGAGCGCAGCTTCGGCAAGGAATCCAGGAGCACAGTTAGCCCACACACAGAACTGACCCTGTGCAGACGTGAACCTTCAAAGGAGATGGCACCTGGCTGCAGGTTCCTCCGAACAGTTCCCTGGGCCCACCAGCACCAGCTGCCTTGTTTGCACTCAGTGCCACCCACCCGTCATTCAGCCATGAGCTGAGCTTATCTAAATAGTGGGCCACTCTGGTGGCGGTGGGCTAGCTGTCCGTGGTGAAGGAGAGGTAGAGCGGTGTGGCCTCTGCAGACTGCTGGCATCTGAGTCCATGTCCTGTGACCGGTTCATCTGGTGGCTGCGTGTAGATGGTGAAAAGGACTGAAGAGAGACTTGGTCCTGGTGGAACCCCACAAGAGAGAGGTCTGGTGGTGAACAGTTTCCCATCACTATGCACTGGGTCCCTCGCCCCATGTCAGTGCATTACCCTAGACCTCGTTCAGCTGTCTCTGGCGAGAGAGCAGTATCTCCTGGTCAAATGTTGACAGGGCAAAGAGGGCCAGGAGCATGAGAACGGATGTCCAGCCTCACTCCAGTGACAGCTGTCCATCAGTGCCACAGAAGCCATTTCACTTCTGTGTCCTGACCTGAATCCAGACTGTGCTGGGTCTAGACTGTTACCCTCAGTTAGATGAGCTTGTGGCTGGTGTCTGTGAATTTCCCGGGAATGGCAGGATGGACACTGAGATAGGTGGCTAGGAAGATCCCTTCATGAGGCACTGGCTGGTTTGGTCCAGAGAGGCACCAGTTGCACACGCCTCTTTCACAAGCCAGGAAGGACCTAGGTTGGATTCACTTCTTTAGCGTGTCCAGGGCTTCTGGTGGTGTGAGTGGGCTGCACTCTGGGAGTGCAGGTAGGCTACGGTTGGTGGGTGTGATGGTGAAGCCAGGCTGTTTGAGAAGGCTTCTCCATTCGGGGATGTGGGCAGCGCGTGCTGCTCAGCTCTGGCAGGCTGTAGGCACCCAGGATTGAGGGCGTGATTTACTCCCTGGAGAACCGCATGGGATGGGATCTGGCAACCTGGATGGAGGCTGGTGGGAAGGATCTCTTGATCGGTGATACAGTCCAGCACAGACTGAGAGGAATGTGTGATATTTCTTGGCCAAATCAACCTTTTTCCTGCTATCACTGTTCAGGTTTCTGCCTGTCTCTCTTCACCTGGCCCAGGGTGGCAGTAAGCCCAGGAGATCTGTGACAGCGTTTGGGAGGAAGAGGCTATTTGAGCAGTGGAAGGGCTCTGACCATTGCCTTAATGAAGGGTGGGGTGTCCAAGATGGAGGCTGGTGGGGCTCTCCTCTGTCTAGATGTCTGTCAAAGATGAAGGACAGGATCTGATCAGCTGGCTGGGCTGCACCAGTGCTAACCTGGGAAAGTCCAGGGAGGCACATGAGGAGAGTCGGGGGTTTGCATCTGCAGCTTTGCTGTGTTGAAATCTCCCTGGATAACACATCGGGAGAGTTCCAGCACCATCGCCAGCCTGGTGTCAGGAACTCCTCTAGGACTCCTGGAGTCTGCGTGGTCTGGAAATGAGCCTAACGTTCGGGCTGGCTTTGCCTCAGGTTCCCACTGGCAGGTGAATGGATTGAAATGAAGCTGTCTCACCTGAGTCGCCTCGCTCCCACTGGGTGTTCGTGGGCCAGAGGAAGGCCGTGCGGCTGCCCGTTTGCTCCGCCGAGGTCTGGGAGGTGTGAACGCCCTGGGCAGATGAGGTGGAGTGACTCAGGGCTTGCGGCGGCATTCAGCCAAGTCCTGGTGACGCTGGGCTCACGTGTTGTGTTTTATTCGTTAGCAACCAGTCCTCAGCCAGGCTGCGCCAGCCAATGCCCAGCCAGGCAGCCTCGGGGTGCCCTGGCCGCGCCCAGGATAGCAGAGGACGTTTGTGAGTGTCGGAGAAATAGGCAGGGGCTTTTGTGTGTGTCTGTGTGACGGGGGGACAGCAGGGGACGTGTGTGTTGGGGGATTGTGTGTGTTGGGGGTGAGAGTGGGGGATTGTGTGTGCTGGGGTGCGAGTGTGGGGGGGTGTTGGAGAACAGCAGAGTGTCTGTGTGCCGAGTGATGGCAGGCAGCAGATGTGAATGTCCGGGGGACTGCAGGGCACCTGTGTGTCTGTCGGGGAGAGCAGAACAGGAGGGAGGAGGGCAGGGGGCATGTCCGTGCTCTCCATGGGCGGGACACACCCCAAGTCCCGGTTGCTCTGCCCTCCAGGCTGGACTGGGCACAGGCAAAGACAGCGTGAGGATGATTGCAGGCCAGTGGTCAGGGCGCTCATGGGAGATGAGGGTTCAAGTCCCTGATCCCTGCTCTTTGCAGGTAGAAGGGGACTCGGACCTGGGTCTCCCCCAGCATGGGTTTCCTTGGTTTCCAGGGAGACAGGACCATTTCCTTGGGTGCCCAGCCCCAGGAGAGGCTTCCCAGCTCTGATTCCGGGATGCAGAGGTGGGCCTCTCTTCTGTCCATAGGTGCCTGCGTCCCTTGGCTGGGCAGGTCTGGGGCCACACCCACCCCAGCATTCCCCGCCCCCGGCTCCCGTAGGCAGTGCCCGGCTCAGCATGCGGCTTCTGAGAATCTTTTGGTTCTTTAGGCCCCTCACTTCCCCACGCATCGTCCAGGGACCTGGGCAGCAGGGGCCCCAGCACTAGGTATTGCAACCCTCTGCCCGTGTCCCAGCTCACACAGGGCAATACTAGCTGAGCGGGGAACTGACCACAGGCTGCCCAAATGCCAGCCTAGTCCCCTAGCCACAGGGCCACCCTTTCCCTGCATCAGCATACGCAACCTTAACTCCAGCTGCTGTTGGGATCCACCATGCCAGAATATCGCTGTTCATGCTTCTTTGCAAAGCTGGCTTAGAACAGAGCCAGACTTAGAACAGAGGTCCCGTGACTAGCCCTCCCCAGCGCCGGCACACACAACACACCCACGACCCGGCCACTTTTCCACCGTGGGGCCCCAGCACAGTTACCTGGCGCCCAAGGACACAAGGGAGCGGAGAGCGCAGACTCACCGATGATGTTTCTCAGATCCTCCTCGTCCAGGCTGTGTTTGGGAGTGGCAGGGAGCGTGGGGCTGGCTGGCGTCGGAGGGGTAGTCACAGCCAACGCCATGCGCCTGGCGGCAGCACTTGTCGCAGCTGTTGGTGGGATCTGGGCAGCGGCGGTTGCCATCGCAATTGTCGCTTTGGGGGCGCTGGCTGCGGGCGGGATCTCAGCACTTGGGGGCGCCTGGGTACCAGTCTGTGTCACAGCGGCTGGTGTCCATGTGTCTGGCTCGTCCACTGCTCCACTGGTGGGCCTGGCTCGAACGGCCGTGGTAGGCTCCAGCGTGGCTGGGAGCTGGTCTGCAGTGGTGGCAGGTATTGCTGTGGGAAGCACTGGTGTGGAAGCAGAGGACAACGGCAAAGTCATTGTGGCAGTTTCTGCAGTTGGGGATGTGTCAAGGGCGGGGGCAGCTTGCGAGAGGTACTCCACTGTGCCGGTGATGTTCTGGAGCGTCAGCAGCCCTCCCGCTGGAGCTGGCTGCCTCGTGGTGCTGCTGTGCCGCAAGAGCTGGTCTTCAATCAGCAAATCCACTGTGTGGTCCCCACTGAAAAGCTCATCCTCTGCCAAGCAAAGAAAACACGTATCACAGGGAGGTGCATGACACAGCCCAGCCCGTGGCGGGGTGAGGGATGTGCAAGGGGCCGGGATGGGAGAGCCTGTACTCGCATGTCATGGTTTGTGAGTACCCCAGAGCTAGGCTTGTCAGAGGACACCGCACTCCGTGCTGTCCCACTGCGTGGGCATCTGGACACGTGTAGCACGTGCTCAGGCATGTGTCCCCCCAGTCATCACTGGAGGGCGACAGAGCATCACGCTGGCTGGGCCCTGTGCCACACACACTCGGGTCACTAGCGCCCACGCCCACGCTCATCTGCACGGGCAATCCTGTGCTCGTTACAGGAAAGCTACTTTACAGCTCCACTGCTCAGCCACGGTAACTCCTCCTTTACTTCTGAAATAACGTAACTCAAAGCTGGAACCGCTCGGGAATTGTCCATCAGAATCATTCTGCATAAAATGCCGTTTCCACAGCACTGAAATTTTCCCTCCGGAACTTCAGTTTTGCAGAAATGTCTGATGTGCTGTCAGGAAAACGTGAGCAAATCATTTTACTTCACGGCGGGGCCTGTTAAACAGTGTCTGAGCTATGTTACCACACTGCCTCCTGGGAGTTGTAATTTCAGACCCTCATGCCCCCATCCTCTCCCATAGGCCAGGCTCCTTGACCACAGATGCAATTTAGTATTTAGGGTTGAACTGACTCAAAGCAACATTTCTGAATGGGAATCCTACCTGCCGCCAGTTGTCCCTGGTTCATCCTGAGCCATTTTCAGCCTGTGTGTTTTACCTGATTTCATGGCTAGGCTGTCGATGTTTTGCCACATCAGCCCAACTTGGGATGCAAACTCGACAATTTCCCTGGGATGGAAAATCTGATTTTTGCTCAGCTCCACTTAACCCCGTCAGTGGATTTTCCAAACGTTTCACTTTATTTCAGCTCTGTTCCATGGCTCTTCTCTGGGGTGAGAACGCTTGTTGGGGACTGGCTGTTGGCCTGGATTGTAGCTTTGCATGCCTGGCATACAAAAACTCTCTCAGGTCGCAACACCACTCACTCAGGTTTGGCCCAGTCGCCCTAGGCAGGTGCTTAGTTTGCCTATAACAACCCCCCATCATTTCCCTCCCCATTGCACGCCCCTTCCCTCCTGACCGGGGAAGGAGTGTGACCAGGCTCTGGTGGGAATATGCACCAAAGCACAAGAGCCCATGATTTTTGGGGTGAGACGTGATTTCTGACAGTTTGGGGTTGCCCATCCTGGGTGTGGGTTTTCAGCAGCTCTGGTTTTCCATGTCCTGCACGTTGTGTTTGATGTGGGTAATCATCACCCACTTGCCTGTGTCTGTTAGTTTTCAAATCTCCATGAACTCAGCCTAGCAATCATTCTGCAGCAAACAGGACCCTTTGTTCAATTCAAAGGCTGTAAGCCCCTCCTTGCAGTTGTCATTGTCTCCCTGGGAGGTCACGGCCCAGGGCTTGTCATTAGCGTCTGCTCTCTCCAAGCAAATATGTGCATTGTGCTGGGGGCTAATGTGGCATAACGAGTGGGGCCTGGCTGTGGGGCTCCGAAGCACTGTGTTCTAGTCCCAGCTGTCCTGCTGGGTGACTGTGGGGCCCTCTTCTGTGCTGCCATTTGGATAAGGACACTGAGACACTTTGTAAAGCATGTTATGGTCTGTGTATGAGCGTGCTCTGTCATATTATTAACACAATGAACTGTCTGACCGTGTTTCCTAGTCTAGGCCCTTGCCCGCTACATGCATATTTCAGTTCCTAGGTAACTGCTGGACACCTTCTTCCAGTGCTGCTGGAAAAATCAGTCCTGCTACTTTAGGTAAGCTGTTCCCCTTGCTCATTTCTTTCCTGAATGGCGAGTGTGGGCTCTGTCTGGGACGTAGCTCTGCTCTTGCGTCGGCTGAGCCTTGCAAATCTCTCCATTTCAGTTTATGTGAAAACAGCCCCTAGACAAGAGAGTTTGTATTCATCAATGCATTTGAAAGTCGGCTGATTTGGACGGAGTGCGAGGTTGTGTCACATACAGGAGGTTTATAGTCCTCGCTGTGTTCTTAGGAGGTGGTGGTGTTTATTGCTCTGCTAATGTGTTCCGTATAGCTGTGTAAATTAAGCATCATAGATTTGATTCCACTGGGGTGTTAAAGACAAAGAATTTTTTTCCAGGAGCCTGTGCCTACATGTGGTTTTTCTCACATGCATCTATGTGGGCTTTAAGACAACAAATACAACTATCAGGATCTGCTTTTCAATATGGAATTGGTTTCCTTCTTCCTTGTTTGGGGATCTCAGTGTGGCTACAGCTGGCTGCCCTTCCTGCGTGAGCCCTGCACCTGGGCCGTCAGACGATGCCTCTCCTGCCAGCACTGCTGGCTGAATAGCAGAGCGTTTTAAAACTGGTTGAGTGGAGACCAGTGTTCGGTGACTCTTGACTGCCCAGTGCCAGGCAAGATAATTTCCCAGCAATTTCCTTCAAGGGTCAATGTCCATAGATAGCCTTTACCATTAATTTGCCAATTAGTTTACCATCCTTCTAACTTTAGAGCATGATGCAGACAATTCAACTCTTGCGTTTATTGGGTCTGGGTCAGCAGCCAAGACACTTTACGGCCCACAGAGAACATTTCCCTTACGCCAATGTATAACCTGTTAAGTTCAGTGGCAGGTGTCTTCTTGCTCCCTACAGAATTGCGCATCGTGCTCTGTAAGATGCCCAGCCCAAATTCAAACACCGTCCATTACCACTAGCACTTTTTTCTAGCGCCTATCGCTGGGCAAGGGCTCTTCAGAACACCGGAGGGATGTATTAATTAGTGTGACACGCTTGTGGGTCACTGTCAGAATCAGCTCTTGTCAAGGCCTGATACACTCACTGCACCTCTGTCATTTCCGTCTGTATCTGAAAGGTGTCATTCAAAAACGAATAACTCCCTGCTCATTAATATTCTTGCACGGTGTACGTACAGGCTGTGTACAAAGAGTTATGGACATTCTTCAAATGTGTTTGGCAAGCCATGCAGAAGCAGCGTGTGCCCTAGACAAAGGAATGTGCATTTGCTTTTCTGACCAGCCTGGGCCTTAGGCAGAGGCCATGAAGGTCCATTGACATACAAGGCAAACAAATCTAGCAAGTAACACGTAGGGGAGGAGAAAGCATGGCATCTACAGCTCAGCGGGAGAGAGAAGCTTGGTCTGGGTTTTACTTTTCAAAGAATACGTTGCAGAGGCTTACTGGGCTGTAAAGATAAAACCACCGACTGTCTATATGTACTTGTACTATACAAGTATATCGGTTATGATCTTTGCCAGTTAATGACACGCTGTGGCTCAATATCTGTGTGAAGAGTCTGTGTTAACACTCTATGAGGAAAACAAAGTCTATGACCAAACACAGAGAAATAGGTTCCCAGCCAGACAGGTGGGAAGGCAGCTTGCTACCTGTCTCCAACATGAAGCAAGTCGTGACCAACAACACCGGAAGGAGGGTGCTCGGGCAGCCCACAGAAAGGGAAGAACAGCAAGAGGGCATCTAGAGTCTGGGGACAAAGCAGGGAGTTTGGGAAGATATATGGAGGGAGAAGCATCCATCACTGGACAGACACACAGGACCAGAGGTTTTACAAGGTGAGAAAGACAGGTCCTTCGGCCAAGGGGTTGAAGTCTCTAGGAGTGGAAAATTGATGAGGGCCCTGGACAAAGGCTGTAGCTTGTGAAGCTAGGGCTTTGCCATCCAAAAGCGTATTTTGACTTTTGTTTTCAGTCCTTCGAAGTTCGTTCTTTCTGCTTGGCACCCCATAGCCTGGGCCTTTCCTGAATGAACTTCTCGTATTTTTATCATAAACCGGCTCAGTCCTGTACGGAAAGGAAAAGCTCCATCTACCCCAGTTAAGCCACGAAGCAGAAATGTGCTTGTCTCTTCACAGGGGCAGCCGCACCATATTATTTCTCTAGTGTCCCTGGACACTTCAAGGCAGATGGCTGAAGAAAGTTGGGGCTGAGTGTGTGTTGGGGTTACTTGCCAGGGGAATCAGTGTGTGCGTGGGGGGGAGCTGCTTAACCCACAGACACTCAGGGCTAGTATATCTGCAACTGGGGCATCCAGATTAGCAAAGAGAAGCACGGCAGCAGAGCCTTGGGGCACTGAGGTTACAGGGCAGGCAGCGATGCCCCCTCACTGGTCTGGATTGGGCCCAGAACGTGACACCCAACCGGCATGTGCTGGACTATACGCTGCCACGTAATGGGGGGATATTTTGGCTTTTGAGAGCTTAGCTGCCACGTCTCCAAGAGTTGCCCTGGGTAACGTTTACATTTCGTGGTACTGTCTAACTTCCCCTGAGCCAGGCGCATCTGCACTTTAATTGACTTTTCAGTTCCAGCCATGGCATTTTCCCAGGGGTTTCACACTTCCAAAAACGGCCCAGCTTTTCCTATTTTCAAGCTCAGTTTTTATTTCCTCTGTTAAGGTAAATGGAATTTCTCTCATTGAATGTCTCTCTGATTTGCCATCTCCTTCCAGACACCGCAGCCCTGGGGAGATGTCTGGAATCCTACCTGCTGTTGGTTGTTTGGTTCATCCTGAGCCATTTTCAGCCTGTGTGTTTTATCTAATTTCACAGCTAGGCTGGCTTAGGTCCTAATACAGGTGATGAATTTGCATTTCTTATTTGGAAAGTTATTGGTGCTGGGTTTTTAAGCAAATTGTAATGGTTGCAGTAGAGTAGCTAAGGTAATATGGAACACTGTATTGCTCCCCAAGATGCAAGTTTAAAGGGTGCAACTCTACCAATACTGTTTAGCCACATTTGTGCAGGAGTCATTGTCCCCGCCAAATCATCTAGGTCACTGCTTTGCAGTTCTGCAAGTGAGCAGAGACTCTGGGCTCTAACTCTGGGACACAGCCTAGAATTTTCTTTTGTTTTCTGTTCCATGTTCTCAGCCACATCCAGTGGCTCTTTGCCTGGCGGAAGCACTTCTGTTTCGACTTTGATTGTTACTTCGGTTTCCTTCATTCCTAGCTTTCTTTTAGAGAAAGGTGGCCCGCTGCCTCCTCTGTCCCAAGTCACTTAGGGCATGCCCACACTGCTCCTGGGAGCAAATCTCCCAGCCCGGTTCGACCGACAGGCTTGCAGGCTTGGCCTAGTGCTCTGACAATAACTATGGAAACAGCACTAAGATTATCTCTGCAGCCTATCCCTGGCTCTCTCCAGTGTCTTGTATGCACTCCCCTTCACACATCTGTTCCTCCCCACTTATCTCGTCTTGTTTTCTCTTGTCCCCTGCCTCCTCTGCTTTCACAATGCCAGTTCTACGTGCCCATTTGCCTGCACGTGTGGGGTCCTTTCTTCCAAATGGCTCCTTCTACCCTGTCCTCCTCCAAATCCCTCCTCCCGCTTTCTGCAGCGGTGCCGAAGAGATGGCGGACAGCCAGTGGTGGGAGTAGGCTCTCAGGGGAAGCCGATAGCATTATTTAGAAAGGAGGCATAAAGGCCCTAGGGATTCAGACCTGAGCTGGCCGTGGAACCCCAGGATCCTAGCTTCTCCCTCCCACACTCACTCAGAAATATTCCTTCTCAGGGTCCCATTTTGAAAAGGTCCAATCTTGTAATTAGCTTGGACAGGCATGCTGTTGAGTGGGGAGGGGTTGACTGGCTACAGGTTTTACCCACCCCACTGCTAAAAGGATCAGATGGCCAATTCCACCAAGCTGCAAACACAACTCACGTTCCTCTATGTCATTCTCTGACTCGGCAAACTTGGCCTTGTAATAAGTGACGCCTCGAATGATGGTGGGCTTGGCAGGGAGCTGGCTCCTCCCGTGCATCTTCCTCTGCCAGGGCTGCTTTGGTTTCATCGCCTCCGGAGCGGGACGCAGCTGCCGCAGGGACTCAACAGCGTTGATCTGCTGGGAAACAATCTCATCTCGCAGGAACCTTTCTTCGTAGTTCTCCTTTATGAGATAAGAGAGGCTGTTACGTGACTGCCAGAATACACAGCTGCATTGCCAAGCGCGTTCAGCTGGGGAAGGGCAGATGGATCGACCCCAGAAGTAGCGTGCAGCTGGGCTGGTTGTTGCGCTGTAAAGTAGGGTTGTTTCGAGCGTCAAGGCCATCAGTGCGCCAGGTTTTGCTTTTCTGAGCCGTGCTAGGGCTTATGTTGCGGCTGAGATAGTCTGTGATGCACGTGAGAACAGGGGCAGGCGCTACCTGGGCTTTAAACAGGGCCGGCTCAGCGGCAGGAGGGCTGGGCAAGGCCCGGGGCACCAGGCTGGTGCCTGCCAACAGCCAGCGGGGTTAGGGGCAGCAAGGCAGGGGCAGCAGCAGTGGGAGAGGGCGGATGGATGGAGCTGCAGGGGGGCAGCTGGACCAGCTAATTCTTCTGAAGCAGGGGTGCCCCCCCCTCCCCCTCTGCCCTGCTCCTCCTGCCGCCTCCCCCCCCCCCCAGGTTGCTGTCCCTGGCTGAGCTACTGCTGGGGCCCTGGAGCCTGCCTCCTGTCTGCTGCACAGAGCAGGGGGGG
>ML675646.1:1884442-1912280 GCA_007922155.1 Mesoclemmys tuberculata | reverse complement strand
CCCAACACTTCCACACACCCCCAACACTCACTCAGATACACCCCCCCACACACACACACCCCAACACTCACTCAGATACACACACCCCCACACTCACGCAGACACACCCCCCCCCACACTCACTGATATGCACACCCAACACTCACCCCGACACACACGCACCCCCAGCACTCACTCAGTGACATTTGGCCAGGGCGCTGTTTTCCCTAAGGCAGGGAACCCTCCTTCTAGCTCAAGCAGCAGTGCCTGTGAGCCCCGTGCAGAGAAGCAAGGGTTCTTTCCCCCTCCCCCCACCACGGCTCTGCGAAGTGTCTGTGGGTGAGGCGCTGGTTGCGTTCGTTAGGGCACTGTGGTGGCATCCTAGGAATTCTGCAACATCTTCCATGCCTGCTCACTTCTCTGATCCAATCGCTTCCTGCAGAATTGGAGCATTTGTTAAAAACGTATTTCCAGCTTTATGACAGCAACGACTGTGCTCAGTGACTGTGGAGCAATGCAGGGCTGTCTTCCTGAGTCGGCAGGCAGCCGGGCTGCCAGAAACAATAGCACTGAGCTACCTGTTTCATGTGTAATTCTGAAGCCTAACAACAACCCTTGCAATTCCTGCATTGTTACTATTGCAGTAAGGATCATGTCTGCAGAAATTTCCAGCCACTTGAAGCTGGGGATTGAAAGAGGAGCTGCCGTGCCATCGTTTCCTACCCCACGCTGGTCCTGTTGTGAGTGTGTGCTGCGTATGCGCTGTAGCGGAGAGGACGGCTGTCTGTTAGACCATGGGGTGGGGGTGAGAGGAGGGACCTGTATAGCAAGTGTGGGTCAGTGCGGCAGATGGGGCATACGCAAGGTGTGAAATTCTAGACCACAGGGCTGCACATGGGGTGCAGCATTCTAGAGTGTGCTCGACTGTTGGAGCCATTTACACAGAGCAAAGGTAAAAATACATAATTGGGAAAGGGAGCCTGCGGAACGCCTGGCGCAGCCTCCAGAGGGGCGAGGAGTCTTGGCTGGGGCAAGGTGTAGGAGGTGAGGCCATGGTGGGCCTGCAGGCTAACACTCCTGGTTTTCATCATTGAAAGGAAGTGGGAAAAGCCTGTGCCCCATTAAAGCAGTGGTGATTTGCCTGAAAGGAAGGCTCCAGGGTTCCTTTAAACCCGACTGAAATCAAGGAAACGAAAAGCAGAATGTTTGGCAGTGGGGTCAGCTCGGGCAATGAAAGTGGCGGGAATGGAATGGCTCCAGCATCCAACTGGCTGCTGTTGCGATTAGCACACAAAACCCAGCTTGCCATTACACAATTGGCCTAGACCACACACCACAACCTGCATTTAACCCTCCCCGCTTTGGGACACACCACTTTACCTGACCACGTCTCCCCAGCACCAGCAGCGGTGGGTGGTACTGGCAGAGGGCAGTGTGGGAACGGGCTGGATACAGAAGGGCGATGGGAAGGGCTGGTGGCGGGGGGGCAGCGTTAAGGTGTGGGAGTTGCCGGGTGTGTGGCCCCACGTGCTAGCCTGCTTAGCTTTTCATTGCCTGGCTTTTGTGGGCTCCTGGCAGGCAGTTGGGGCGTTGGCCCCCTGAAGCACTTGCCAGCAGTGTGTGTGTGTGGTCAGGTCCTAGGCACTTGTAAGGCTCACACAGGGTGGGGGCAAGCGAGGGAGAGACCTGCAGGATGGGGGCAGAGACTCTCTTATCCAGCAGCCGCTGTGCCTGAGCCACTGTATGGTAAAAGCTGGTCAGGGATGGCTCCATGTGCAGCCAGACCCGTGTGTGGGCGTGTGCGTCTGCACACCTGCCCCCTACCACCCAATTCCAGGTGGGTGCCCATCTGCACCCCCCCGAGGGCACCAGCTCCTACGCCCACTGCGTGTCCCAGGCACTGTTGCACCTCTCCACTGGCCACTGGCCCTGCTCCACCACCCAGGTCACCAGGGGCACAGCTGACCCCCCCGTAGCTGAGACTCCCCTGGACAAACACTCAGGGCAAAAGCCTGTGCTCCTGGGGTTGGAGGCTGGCTTGGGCCCGTAGTGCAGCCCACGCACAGACGTCAACACTTCCCCCAGACGTTCACCGTGCCTTCCTCAACGGACGGGCAGCTCAGCGGCGGCGGGTCCCCCCCCCCCCGCAATGAATCCTCCTGGTGCTGATCCGTTTGGCCCCTCGGGCCAGAGCCTCTCCTGGGCGCTGTGGGGCTGCACCCTCAGCCTAGCCCTGCCTGGGGATACCAGGCCAAGCAGGCTCCCTGCAGCCTGAGGGGGCTGCACAGGGACACTCTGGTCCTGCCTTTTCTCCCACCCCCTTGTCCCCTCCTCCCCCGCACAGAGCGAGGCTGTGCCAATTCGGCACTGCTGGCTGAGCCCCTAGGCTGGGCAGACCACACCAGCTCGGGGCCGGCCTTTTACCAGCATGGGGGGGGGAGGAAGCAGCGTGCCCCTGAAATGAGCAGAACCAAGCTCGTTTTCCTGCGGCCCTGACGCTCCATGCCGGGAAGGCCAGCAACTCTGACTTGCTGTGCACAGAGAGAGCCCTGCTAATCCCCCGCTCTGCTGTACCGCAGCACTGACGGGCCCAGGGAATTTCCCAAGGCCTCAAATTGCTGCTCCCTGCTGCAATGACAGGATTCCCAGACGCCAAACCCTCAGGCATGGCCGCCCTCTAAACCCCACACCCGGGGGGTTGGTCAGACTCTCCTCCCACCTGCGGTCTGGTTTTCAGGGATTGTGCTGACTGCAGCTGCATGGCGTCTGGGGAGAGGAAACCAGGTTTGCTGAGCAAGGAGAAAAGGCGTGCGTCTGGTCGGCGGTGCCCTGAGAAAATGCCTTTTGGGGACAGAATAGCCACAGCTATTCCCCCCCCCGCCGTTCCCACTCTTAGCAGGAATTCTCTGAGAAGGGTCATACCCATGAAGTGCCTCCCCTAGCTGGGATGTCAGCAGCTATCCTGGGACTGGCTGCAGGGCCCCCATGGGAAACGGGGAGCAGGGCAGGGCAGCAGGCGCTGGAGAGGCTGGGGGGGAAAAGCAGGGTCATGCAGGGAGGAGGCGCTGCAGCAGGACGTGGCTGGGTGCCAGATATGTGAAGACAAGCCCTGGAGCTGAGCAAGGGGAGTCTCTGGAGCACGAAGGCAGCCCCACCCGCCCGCAGAAAACCATGGCAAAGCGCCCTCACGCCCAGGGGCCAGTCTGGCAGGCTGCGGGGGCTGCTCTGCCTGGGGCTGCATCAGGGATACGTAGCCAAGCACGACTGAGGCCTGTTGGGACACTCAGTCGAACCCCTGCCCGCTGAGGAATTTCTCCTGGAAAGTCGGTCACATTTTCACTCAGGAATGTTATAAACAGGTGCAAGAGAAGCGGCCGCGGAGGCTGCGTTCGCCAGGCCATGTTGCTACTGGCCAAGGCCTGACGACACTGTGCTCATTAAAAACAGCTGCTGCAGAGCTGGACGTTAGGGAACCAAAACGTGTGTTGAATGTTCGTCCTGATTGCTGGACAAAGTAACGAGGGGCTGGGCTGTTCCAGCCACCCTCCCTTGGGGTGGGGGAGGCGTCCCAGAAAGAGATGTTGCGGGGGAAGAAGTGAGGGCTACGGGAGCACACTTCTCCCTTGTGGGTGCCGGCCCCATCTTCTGGGCCCTGGAGCAGCTTCATCACAATCCCGCGCGGGGTCCGGACTGGGCCAGAGAGAGGGACCCAGGTGTCATCACCAGTTCCAGCTGAACCCAGCCCCCGCTGGTGATGAAAAGGCCCCCCCATGGGGGGAAGGGGAAGGGTACACTTTACCAGGGCTCAAATGCTTGGGGGGCTGGCCCACGCTGCAATCCCCATGGCTGTGTGTGGGAGGGGCCCAGGTTACACGTTTGTACCGGGCCAGAAAAAATGATGCTTGGGCCCCGGGGATGAAACAGGATCAGACTGTAACAAAAGCAGCTCCAGCCTTGCTCAGCTAACAGCTTCTCCTCCCCCCGCCCCCAGGGCAGCTCCTGCCATCTTTGCTACCCCCTCAGACAGCATCCCAGCTGCCCAGGGGCGTTTCCCTCAGGAAAGGGACAAGGGCTGCTGTGAAAACAAAATCCGCCCTTGGGACTTCACAGCTCAAATGCTTTCACTCTTTTTTACTGCTCCTCCTCTTTCAGAAGGGGCGTCAAGGCTGTTCAAGGGGGTGTTGGCCAAAGCCCAGAGCAGCCTGAGCGCTGTATCCCAAGCACAGGGCAGTGTCTGGGTTATATTAACACCTTTAGCCCATCCACGCCAGCCAAGCAGCCGAATCGTTGCTGTGGTTGGAGCAGCTGCCAGGAGCCGCCGCACGGGAAGTGCTGTTGCAACAAGAGGCCTGTGATGAGAAACACCAGGGACTGAACATGGGCACGGCCGCTGCAGCATCCCTGCCCGAGAGAAGAGGCTGCCAAGAGCAAAAGGCGCTAAAGAGCCTGGACGCGCTGCTTCGTGCACCCACGGCCAGGCTAGGGATGCTGCTGTTTTACCTTGGATTGTAACCGCACCGTGCCCGGGGGTTTGCAGCCTTCCCTTTCCTGCCAGCCCTACTAAAATGCCCGCTGCCCTGCACCATAGGGCTGGGGGCTTCCTGGCCGAGCAGCTGACGGGCCATCAGCACTCGCCTGCAAGCCATGGTGCCCCGGCCCCGCCCAGTGCCTTGTGGGGCCTGAGTCCAGAGCTCTCAGCGGGTGTGACGGGCATGCTCTGGCCTGGGGGCACAGCTTCTCCGGGAAGGGTGCTGGCCCCAGCCAGCGTGGCCGTGTTAGCCCACCCCGGGCTGGCGGGACCAGCTGGTGGCTGCTCGGTGCCCATGGTGGACATCAGCTGTGTGCGGCCACACAGGCCCTGGGGATCCCCGTGCACAGCCTCAGCAGCGGCTGAGCAATCAGAGTCATGCCGCGGGTACCCTGCTGCCCTGGGGAGAGCTCAGGGACGCTCGCCGGGGACCCCTGCAGTGCTGTCAGGGAGACTCTAGACCCCCCGACTGGCTCCTCTCCCTCTGACGAGTCTGGCGGCATCAGGGATGATGGCAGCGCCGTGTGCAGGTGCTGGCGACTCCATCCCTGCCTGGAAGGGACGCACTTCGTGGCAGGGCACTGGCCAGCCACCAGCTGAGGCCTGAGCTTGTCCAGGAGCCTGAAGTTGGACAAGAAGCTTGCCCCGGCCAAGGCCCTGTTGCCAAAGTCTGTCCCCGTGCATGGTGCTGAAGTCCACCAACTTCCAGCCCTGATGTTCAGAGCTAGCCCTGCGCCCAGCCCTTTTGCCCAGGCTTACGGCTGAGCGTTGCCTGCGCCAGAGGTGCTGTCTGCTCGTGGACTGGAACGGGGACCCCGGGGACGTGCCTGCACAAGCGCGGTGTGTGCAGCCTGCCTTACCTCAGGGTGGGTGTACACAGCTGCAGCGTCCCTCTGCAGCGAGCTCCGGATGTCCAGGAGGCGGTTGGAGACACTGTTGGAACCGTTTTCTTTCTCCCTCTCGTGTGACTCACTCCGAATTTCATCCCCCTTCCCTGGGAATGGCTTGTTTTCTTTGGTGAGGTTTCTGGCCACTTCCTAGCACATTGAGAGAGAAAGCGAGAGAGCTGTCATTTTATTGCCACGGGCACTTCCAAAATTCAGCACACCGTGCACCGCCTGCTTGGACTTGCACGGCGACGAGCCTGAATTGCCTTCGCTAGACAGAGCGCCCGCTGCCGAATTGGATGTCAGGAGCCCTTTCTGTGGTGAGAAGAGGGGACCTCCTGATGTGTTTAACTAGCGAACAGTGAGAGAGAGAGAGAACAAGAAGCCACAAACAAAACGAGCCGCCTCCATCTCCAGTCTCTCCCGCAGCCCACTCGCCTTCGCTGTCTGGAGCTTTGAATACAGCACAGAGCCACCTAGTGATCGAACAGCACAACTGCTGGAACGTGTCATTCCAGGCGGCCCTGCAGCGCTAAGCCTGGTGATGGTCTTTGACTTAGGGGAACGGGCCCTGGGCTGGGAGCCAGGAGGCCACACGTTTTAAACTCTGGCCTTCCAGTGTGCATGTCTCTACACACTTCAAGCCCTTACTAGCAAGCCGGGCCTTACACTCTAGGTTGGCGGCAACTATCATCCCCACATTGCACAAATAAGTTGACTGAGAGGTTGTGCAAGTCGCTGCAGGGCGCAGAAGCCCACTCACTAATACAGAAGACCCAAGTCTCAGCTGCTTAGCTACAATGTCTTCCAGAATGAAGGTGCCTAATCTAAGTCAGCTGTCCCAGCTGTAACCACAAGCCAGCACGCCCCTCCCCAAGCCAGAACTGAGCCCACAGCTCCTGATCTCTACCACTGCACAGCTCTCTAGCAGGCAGCACTAGCAAAGAATGTGTCATGTCCCCCTCTAGCTTCAGTGTCCGGCCCCTGGAAGTTATGCTGCCTTTGGCTGTAAGTTTAAAAAGCCTTCTGATATCAGCTGTCCCCTGTGCGCTGGTATGTATAGACCATGATCGCATCACCTCTTGGCCTTGTCTTTGTTAAACTAAACAGACTGCGCTTCTTTAGGAAGAGCGCCGTAGAGCAGGACTGGAAGGGAGGCGTTCCAATCCTTGATTCGTTTTTTGCAGCTCTTCTCTGAAACCTTTGCAATTTTTCAAAACCCTTTTTGAAGCGTGGAGCCCAGAACTGGACACGGGGTCCAGAAATGGTCTCAGAACTGCATAGTGATCCCTGCTCTTGCTGGCTAGCTGTGTGTTGACATGTCTAAGCCCTGTCTTCGCTTTTTTGGCTGCTGCCCCACCCTGGAAGCCTACAGTCATTTCGTTATCTCACCAAAGATTGCATTTGTAGCCAATCCTGTAATAAATTAACTAAAGATTTATGAACTAGGAAAAAGAAAAGGGAGTTATTTACAAGGTTCAAGCAGGTAAACACACACGAGTTACAGTCTTTGGTTTCAAAAAGTAATAAAAGCTGCTGTAATGTGCAAGCTCTGTATGTCCTTTTGGGCTAAGCCACGCTAAGTAGCTTGGTTATCCCTTGATTCAACTTAGAAATATTGCCGGTCCAAATTCCAAGCAGTACAACTATACAGGTCCTTCGGATCGGGGATTTTTATTCCCAGAGTTCAAGAGGTGATGGACTGAGTGTTTGTGCACATCCCCACTTCACGGGTGTGGGGAAAACAAACCAAGTCTTTTGTACGCTGATGTTCCACAAAGGTTTGTCAGGTGTCGGGAGATCTTCTGTTGTTGGCAGGAGAGGACACCCCTTGTGGTAAACTAGTATTTCACGCTTCGCAATGCTTCTCTCCTGACAGGGTTTTCCAGTTTCATAGCAAGCACTTCGATAGTTAGAAAGCCAGCACTACAATATTACCTTATAACGTGGGATACGGATGCTATACCTGGGGATAACGCATGCAGCAACTCACAGGCATTTCATGAAGTCCAAACACTAAACACATCTCTCTAAATCTAATGCCTGTTGTAACTGTACTAACACCCAGGTGAGCCAGACGAGTTTCCAGCTCTGCATTTGTCAGCGTTCAGTGAGACCTGGGGCCTTGGCATAAGCTGGCACCTTGACTTCTAGTTTCACACCCATAATTCCTTCTCCTGAAATGCAACAGGACCGTCACCCGTGCCCTTCCATTGCCATCTGAAGCAACAGTTGCAAGCTAACCATGAGCCCAATTCAATGAGAAACAAGTGTCCCAGCTCAGGCTAGCCCCTTCTCCAGAAAAGTGCATCAGCTCTGGCAGATGAAATACATTGGAACTTCATTTCATTTAACTGGCTCTGGAGCCTTTCTGCGCCTCGTTCACTGATGCTGCTGCAAGCAGAAGTTTTGCAGGGAGCATCCCATAATAATCTTCGGGGAGGGCAGGACCCTCTGACCTGTCTGTCCAAAATGGAGCCCTGGTAGGTTCCCAGCTGCTACCGTAATATAATTAATAAATCCTGATACGCCCTTATTTTTCAATAGCGCTTTTCAGCTAGCAGGACCCTAAAGCATTTTACAACCTATGGGCTCAATTCTGCCACCTTTGTTCACTTTGGCTGCAACCTTATTACACAGACAGACCCAGTTAAAGCAATGGGCAAAGCAGCATAGTAAGGTATTTTTAGGCTGGGTAACAGTGGCAGACTATGTTTAGTGCCCTTTCCCTACATACACACACACTCCCAGAATTAAAGGTTGCTAATGTGCATTTTCTAATAGCAACGTAATCATAAAACTCAAGGAAACTGGCAAGAAATCTCAAGGCTGGATATTATTGAACGTGACCTTGGTCCCACGTTCTCCACCCAAACTCAACACCCACAGACTGTGCGGCGCCAAAACAAATTTCCTTTCCCTTCCCACATACGACCATGTACAATAAACACATCTAACTCCTCTAAACTCGCACCAGCATAAATGCTGACCCCATGGAAGCTGGGCCACTGTGCCGTCACACACGCGCTCTGTAACAGTCTAGAGCGCTGTGCTGCTGGTCCCAGGTCGCCATAGCTCAGTGGGTTGGAGCAGGACATCCAGGCACTGTGCTGTGTTTAGATGCTGCAAAGATTTTGCTGAGTTCCCCTCTCCGGAGAAGCTCAAACTCGAAACTAAACACCCAGAGAAAGCAGTGTCCAAACCACCACGCAGACGCTCTGAACTACACGAGGGCTGGGCCTGACTGTAATACTGCAGTGCTTGCCAGTTGTCAACTTCCCCCTTGGCAGGGTAACAGGAATCTGGGCAGCTTTTGACAAGGCTTCCCTAGGCTTTCCCAGCCTGCCGGAAGTCCTTTTCGTTGGACAGGTGGCTATTTCAATGGCCTTCATGCTATCTCACCTGTAAACGACGCTTGGGCTGTGACCCACTCAGGAAAAATTAATCTCCCGCCTGACCAGTAGGTTGCTGGCAAAGAGCCTGCACGTATGCACCCTTCCGTCGTTTACCTACTGCTCTAGGTTGTTACACATGGCTCAGGTCATGCCTGTGAGGCTTTAACTAAAGAATAACATTTTTATGCAACACCAGCCTCTGGTTCACGTTCTCAGCCATTCAGAAAATCAGATCCAGCAGCTTATCCAATGAGTAATCTCCCGCCCTTCACCAGGAAGTCACCCGTTAAACCGCTTACAAACTGGCTTCTCACAAAAGCTCCCTTCCATCCAGGTCGCTTCACTGAAGTGGATATGGAAAAGCTGTCTAAAGCACACCACTCCGCTTCTGCCGGCCCTGCCAATCTCCGAGTGGCACATGCAATTGTAGCACGACTGTGGCCTGACCGTGCAGTCACACTTCCAGGTCCTTTGTTGACAGGAAGTTAACAGGCAGCAGGTTTAAAACAAACCAGAGGCCGTATTTCTTCACACAGCACACAGTCACCCTGTGAGACTCATTGCTGGGGATGTGGTAAAGGCCAAAAGTACAACAGGGGTTCAAAAAAGAACTAGATAAGTTCATGGAGGATAGACCTTCAATGGCTGTGAGCCTGGATGAGCAGGACGCAACCCCATGCTCTGGATATCTGTAAAACATCTGAGTTCCAGAAGCTGGGAGTGGACAACAAGGGGATAGATCACTTGATGATTGTTCTGTTCACTCCTTCTGAAGCACCTAGCATTGGCCGCCGTCGGAAGACAGGTTCCTGGGCTAGATAGGCCATATTTCTGACCCAGTATGGCCGCTCTAATGTCTTCCAAGAGACTCAAGATTCAAAATCTGTTAAAGCCTCCTGAATTCCACAGTTAGCAATGTGGTCAGTACAATTGCTTCTGCAAAAGAGCTTTAGCTAGCCTGAAACCTCTGCCACCGTTTGCTTTGTTCTGATAAATTGTGTTCAATGATATACCACAAATCACTGCAACACACACAGAGAGATCAAACAAACCAACTCTGTCTAGACCAACAATAAGGCAGATGGTCAAAACGAACAAGGTCCTGAATTAAAAGTGTGGTGCCACCTATTGTTGGAAGAGAGCTTTGCAAGTAATTAATAATTAACGACTTTATCACTACAAAAAAAGCTTTAACTGCTTGTTGATTTACATTTTCCTGCACAGTCCTTGCTGTACTTCCCTCTTCAGCCATCAGCACATGAGCCCAGCACCTCAGTACACTCATTCTTTAGGGGCGATATTTGTCTTCTCTTTGTTAAAAGATTACCTCAATCTCTGACCTGGACTTCTGTATAGTTCTGCTATAACCTGCTTAAAAGCTACTGCATCCGACCAAGACGTGGATGTGCCTCACTCATGAGTTAGAATCAGAAGATGAGGGCTGGAAGGCACCTCAGGAGGTATCTAGTCTAACCCCCAAACATACTGGGAGTTGTTTTCCCTGTATGTGTAGTGCGAATTTCTCTCCTCTGATTCATAGTGCAGATGTCTATGGTGTTTCTGGACTGATTGTATTGATGTTGGTGGAAACGCCACGCAGAGCAGAAAATATGCATGTGGTCAGAGAAGATAATTTTTCCCATAGTGTGCACAGCAGTGTGTACGTTTATCAGGTACTTTGGGGTCGTTGGACGAAAGGTGCTGTATAGATTTCAGTTAGCATTACATGTGTATATGATACATTTTTTTCAGTTGAGTAACTACCCTGATGTTTCTAACTGTACAATCTGGGGAGATAAGGTGTGGGGAGGTGGGAATTATGAGACAAATTCAGCAGGATTGGGTGCATGTAACTGAGAGAGGAATTTGGTCTCATAATTTCTCCAAAACTAAATTAACTCCATGTTCCTCTTGAGCCAAATTCTGAATTCAGAAGAGTTGCTGCAGATTTATCCTGGGGGGAACTGACAGCAGAACTTAGCCCTTTGTGTCTACTGGCGCATCCCTCTCCTAGCGCAAAGTTCTGCTCATCTATCCCCCGTGCAGATCCTGGTTCCAAAATTCTGTTCTGCCAGCAGCAGATTCATAGATATCAGGAAAGCAGAACATCGTAAAGGAGAAATGCAGCGGTGATCTGAGAACACAGTTCTGCCCTTAGGCAGTCAAGCCATTTCTGCCTTTTTAAATACTGAAGATTCAGGAGGAAACTCATATGATCCAACTGAAAATAAATCAAACCAGATTGAGAGGGTGGGATCTCCAATAAAAATTGAACCTTACTCTCTGTTGAAGATCACCACATGTGATCAGTCAAGCAACCCAGCGACCCAAGATATCACATGCACCATTTTCAGATTCCTCTTTTTTGACCTCTTGGCTGGGTTGTGCAGTGCTCCCCCAAAATGCTTTGCATGTGGAATTTTGGCTTTGTGAACTCACTGCACTTGGCTCATTTGAAGTCTGTTGGGATTGGTCTGTGTTTGAAAGAATGTGGAATTACTCTCCCAGATAAAGAGTGAGCGAGAAACTGCCAGCATCTGAGCTGGCAACGGGATGCTACAAAACTAAATGCAGCCTCACTGCTCGCAAGCCATATTGTATTGGCCAAAACAATATTACACTGCATGAAAGAGAAAATGATTCATGTGAAAATCGACTTTTTTACAAAATGAAAGATTTTAGCTCTCTTTAGATTTTCACTCTTAGGTGTTGTACTCTGAATTCAAGACAGCGTGTACCACCCTTCCCTTATTTGACCCTCTCAGGTACTAGTAAGAGAGGCTAGCACGCCCTACCAGCTGCCCCTACCTCACCCCAAGCACATCATCAGCCACTTCCTGGATTTCCTGGAGAGCAAGAGCGCCTAACACAAGGCAATTAGAAATAACAAACATAAATCTTTTTTGCAAAACACGACCCCAGGGAAACTAAAAACCAGAGCCAGCACACTAGCGCAGCGCATCCTCCCTGAGCGTGACTTGTAGGGTGGCCAGGCGTCTGCTTTTCAACCAGACTTCCCAGTGGAAAGGGGACACCAAAAGTCCAGTTACCGCAGTAACTGCTGCTGGGAAGGCATGAAGGGCAGCTTAACCTGAGGAACTGGCTCCCATCTCCGGGGAAGGATCCTGACAGCACACGGCATTTGAGGAGTGGGGCTGGCCCATCTCAGCCTCCCAGGGCCGCAGCTCTCTCTGGAGAACAACCCTCCCCGCCCCTGCCCCACCCCACCACATCCTGACTGGGCAGGCAGCTAGGCTCCATGTCAGCTCCTCCCAGCCCAGCTCTGCTGGGGGTGGGGAGGGGCTGTAGTGTTTGGTTTTGGAAAGTTGGTGACCCTAAGCATGAGAGCAGCTCAGCAGTGATTCTCAAGCTGTGAGATGGCCTTTAATCCGCAGTGCTAGAGCCACAACAGAGCCCCTAGCCATTGGAGGTAAGAGTTACTGACAGCAGCAGTAGGCTGTTATCCCCTACGTAGCCCAGACTCTAGAGCAGGATGTGACACACACAGCTGTTAACCAGAAGGAGACTGTTGTGAATCAGGATCCTGTGTCCAGGTTTGGAGCGGGGGGTGGGCTTGTGGTTACAGACAGCACAGTCACGTGGATGGATTAGGCATGTTGATTCCAAGAGGCCACATGGTGGTGGGCCAAGCTATCAGACGTCCTCCTGCCAGCTTTGCTGGGAGCAACTCTGTGTAGCCCCATCTGGCAGCCGGAGAGAATGATGCTTGCATCTCAGGGTAGCGTTCAGAATTATGAACACCAGAAGGCAGAGCCCTTCCGGCTCCCCCCATCCCAACACAGAGGCCCAAGATATTTTACAGTTGCTGTTTTGCCTGTGTACCATCCACCACCAAAGAGGCTGTGCTGTGGGGCGGGAGCGGACAGCATGCTCACCAAAGATGGCATGTTCCAAGATTTCAGCAGCAAGTGTCTAACAAGCTCTATGGACCACATGGAAATGTTGATTTTTCAGAGGCTTTTAACTCAGCCAAGTCTGAGTAGAGTTTCATGGGGAGAGCAGAAGACACCTCTCTGATCCCAGGGCTTCCTCCCTGCCAAATTTCCTGCTATGAAGTGTGGGGGTGTTAAAGCACTTCAAAGAAAGAGTTGTAAGAATTTAGCATGGGCCAAATTACCAAATGTTTCCTCTTTCTTGGAAACAGATGAACCATTTTTGCTGAACCATACTAAGAAAATTGAGCCTGAAGCAGAGAATAAACATGGAAACATTTACCCCAAATAGTAAAAGTCTGGGAAAATAACAAGCTACTGAAAACAGGAGCTTACAATGGAAAGTGTTAGCCAACCCTAACTATAGGTTAAACTGTCCATAGGTCGCTACCTGCACTCCTCACATAGCACTGGGGGGCTGTGCATGTGTATTCTCGTGAGCACTGCTGCCTTGGCCTAGACACAGCCTAGGGGCTACTCTAACATAAGGGACTGTACACTAGCTGTACACTCCTCCCCACACACACACACACTGGGATGGGGGAGTGTAGCAAGGCGCTGTGGCCTTCCTCAGAGCCTGGGCCCGAGGAAGGGTCGCGACGCCCCGGCTCGACGGAACCAGGCCCTACAGCCAAATACCCCAGAAGCAGAGGGGCAGAGCCAGGACAGGGAAGGGAAGCATAAAAGGCTGGCCCAGCAGCTCAGTCGGAGTGATGCTGCCACTGAAGGCAGACCTGTCTTCCCCGAGGCTGTGGTCTGGGCCTGACCCAGGCCCTGCAGCTGTTCAGAGCAACCGCCCCACCAACCAGAGCCTCCGAAGCCTTCCCGGGCCGCTGGGCCCTAGTGACTGAGGGAGCTGCCGGGCCCGAGTGACTGCATTGGGCTGCTGGGCCCTAGTAGCTCGGAAGAGCTTCCCGAGCCCGCTGAGTGGAAGAAAATCCCTGAGGCTGGCCCTGACCTGGCGGAGCTGCCTCCACTGATGACCCTGAGGTGTTTCCGGACCTGCCACCAGTCGATGGTGGGACTTGTGGGACTCCCGCTCGCCGTCTACCCCAGCAACTCGGAGGGAGACGACCGGCTGCAGGTCCCTGGGTTCAGGGTGGGAGGAAGGAGCCCGGGGCAACCGACTTCAGTCGGGCTGAGCTTACACTCGAACCGGTCAGCGTGTTGCAGCTGGAGCCCCGCTGACTCAGTGGCAAACCACTTTGCCATGGGTGGGGCCCTGGGCGGGGACGCTGGGGAGTCGGGTGGGCCTGCGCCCCCTCCCCCTTCCCTAGCCCCCCGGGAAAGCTCAGCTCCCTCTGCACTGCTGGACAGAGGACTCCGAGCTTTGCCAGCCCCGCCTGCCTGCAAGGCCAAGGGCTATCAACTATTATCTCCGCCCCGCCCTCTTGGGGGCAGGGGGCTACTGACTGGCTTGAGCGCCGGGGACTGTAAACTGCTTACCTGTCCCGCCCTGCCTGCGGGCTAGGGACAATAGACCACTTATCCGCCCCACCTGTTTGAAGGCCAGGGGCTAAGACTATTTTGCCTGCCTCACCCTGCCCGAGGGCTGGGGGCAACGAACTGCTTAACAGCCCAGCCTACCAGGAGGCCAAGGGGCTCAAGACTACTGTGCCTGCCCCGCTTGAGGGCCAGGGGCAATAGACTCCTTACCAGCCCTGCCCTATGTGAGGGCCAGGGGGCTACAGACTATAAGGGAAGCCACTGGGGCTAAAGACTCATAATCCATGATCTTATTCCCGTAGACCAAGGTGCTGTGGCCTTCCTTGGAGCCTGGGCCCGAGGAAGGATCACAACGTCCTGGCTGGACATGCCACCAGCCTACACGGTGGCTGGGAGAAGAGTGCCATAACTGGGGCTGAGAGCCTGGCCTTTTTTGTCCTATCAGTTATTTTACACTGTGCACTCTTCACTCTGCTTGTGCGTCACATGCAGCATCACTTGTGCGGCCCGGGCAGACTTCGGAGGCTCCGGTTGGTGGGGCAGCCAGTCACGTCTGGCTTTACCAGAAAACTATCGTAACAAACAGCAGTAGGCAGGCTTCAAAAAGAGGCCAATGCCCAACACACAACAGGAAAGTATTGTTGCCTCTTCTTTCAGCACCAGTGTCCCATTCTGACACCTCCACTGAGGGGCAGCAAACGCCCGCAGATGTGCAGGTTGGCTCCCCGACAGAGTGACACCAAGTCACATTCCAGGGTGTAGTCCATACCAGTGCAGGGGCTGTGTCCCCACCTGCCTGGCAACTTTATAATGCCTTGCTGCTGTAGCCCCTCAAGCAGGGCTAATCACAAACAGCCAAACCACATGCAGATCCCACCCCGAGTGTGTGTGTGTAGCTGCAGCCAGCTAGCCAGCCACACATTCGTATCATACTCTGGCTTCCACTGGCCTCAGTTACCACTTGCAGGGTGAACCCAACACACTCCCAGTCCTGGATTTTCCCCCAAAATGTGTGTTCTGCACTGTCCAGCCTTCACCTGTAAGGGGTCAATTTGCTACCCTAGCTAGAGTTACCCAAACAGTTCAGTTTAAACACAACTCTGGCTTAGCATTGATCAAAAAATAAAACAAGTTTCTTTAAATACAAAGAAAGAGATTTTAGGTGATTACAAGTATAAGGCATGAAAGTCAGACATGGTTACAAAAGAAATAAAGCTAAAACACTTTCTAGTAACCAAACTTAACAACTAGACTTGGTTCAAGACAAAATCCCCACCACATGACCCCAGCAACAAGGCTGACCAACCTCTCCATCCAAAATGACCAAATAAAAAACATGGGGGTGCCCATCACAGGAGAATCAGAAAGATTTCTAGGCATCGGAGGGTGGAGGCCAGACCATGCCCTGTTACAACCAGTCTGAGCATCAGCACGCTGCTCATCTGCACAACTCCATCTCCAGAGTAGTTAAACTAGGGCAATGCTAGCTGCCAGGGAGAGCACTGTGTCAGCCTTTTCCCTTCAAGCCAAGATGGAGACAGCCACGCATACTGGCTCCAGCTTTGATTATCAACCCTTTTGTTACTGGACTAAACATTAAATGCTACAGACAGGACATGAGTCTCAGGATTCGTAAATGCAGTATCTCCTCTCCACTCCACTCCCAGACCCTTCCGAGAGAACTTTCTCACTCACCTGCCTGGATAGAGCTGCAAGATTTGAAATGTTTGTGTCTGGCTCAAATGTGATCTTCCTCCACAGCCATGGATTACTACACCTAGACTCAGCATGGCCAACACCCAGGATTCAAAAAGCATGAGGCAGGCCCCAGGAAATCATGAAGCTCTTGGGGGTCTGATTATTTGGTCTTTAAAACGTCAGGTTACACTCAGGTCACATTTCCAAGCTTTTCTTCATAACCACGAGGGCTTACTCTTTGTTTTAACTGAAAGCTGAGACTCTCACAAAAAAAAATCACATGACTCCAAGAAGAATATGAAATATCTCAAGGCTTGTCAGAATTGGCAACACTGAGTTTTCAAAAGCACCTAAATAATTTAGAAAGCTAGGTCCTGTTTTCAAAAGTGATTTAGACATCTAAGCCTCAGCAAAGGACAATGGAACATAGGCAACTCCAGCTCCGGGTCACATGGTCAAAGGCCTTTAGCCATCTAAAGATGCAGCTAGGCATCAGGTAGGATTTGCAAAATCACCTGGCACCTCTCTGCATGTTTAGGCCCCCAAAGTCCTTTGAATAGCTAAATCACTTCTGAACATGTTACCCCTTGAGCTTTTTCCTCCACATGTCCAGTCATAGGTTGCGATGACAGTGGACACATAGTTAAATGAAATGGTGGCTAATTTACAGTTCTCCCAAAAGGAATGGGACACCATGATTTTTCTCCCGAGGCCAAACCATTAGGTACCATTTCACGATGTTGTCTCTAACCACACAACCCAAAGAAAAAGAACTGGATCGCATCTTACCTCCTCTAGTTTTTCCACTCGGCCCACCAATTTTGTTGTGACTGAATGTAACTTTAGAAGGTCTAAGCCATAGAAAGCACTTTCTAGCATCTCTATGATGGATGATAGCTGTAAAACAAAGGAGGCATAATGTTAATCAAGATGGGATTTGCATCCGCCCCGCTTTTCTCTACTATACAACATCAGCCTAGGTTTAAGGCAAGATTTTCCATTCATTTCTGCAGCCTGGAGAATTTTGGAATCAAGACGCAATATGCAGATCTGAGCAGAGGGTTTTAGGCAGTACACTAGCTAGTGTTAAAATTAGCATGTACAGTAAGGATTTATATTGCTCGCCAGCTACAAAAGAATGTCCACAACCAGGAAGAAATTACACAGTTAGGTGCTTTGTAGCGTGGGTGGTTAGTGTCTCCTTTAGCATCCACCCCAACCCCTGCTCAAGAAAGAACACTGGACAAGATGGACCATTGTTCTGTTCTGGTGTGGCAATTCTTTAACTAGGTATGTGTGGAAATGCCAGATGTAACAATGGGACATAAACAACATGGGCTGGCATTTTGGGGCTTCTGCCTCTGCCTTCAGGAGGATGGTTCAGCTACGGCAGTTGTGTATTTCTGCTTCTGTCTGGCTGTGCCATGAAAACAGGCGCTCTTCTGGCCTTTCAGCACTTCCATCCTCATCTACCACCCAGCAGCACAAGATGCAAAGAACACTGCAGAGTCTGAAGCTTGGAGATCAAGGTTTGGGTGCTGGGAACCATTAACAAACCAAGATGGAAGGGGCAGTACTGCACTGAGCTTCACCCACACACACACACACACTGGCCAGAATCCCAGAACATCTAGATACTTCTCTGAAAAAATGATCAGCAGTGAGAACAGTTAACGAGGTGGACATTCGCCCAATTACCATTAACGTCCTGTTCAGGTTACAGTATTTCCTCTGACTTCTCCCCATAAGATGCCTCCTCCGAAACAGGCAGCAGCTGGACTGAATTTGTACAGCACTAATTTGACCAAGAAAAACCCCATGATTCACGAGAACTAAAGAACTCCGTGCGTAGAGGTGGTCCTAACGGAAAATGTGATCGGCAGGCAGCAGCACTGTGGTCCCAAGGAGGCTGACTCCTTAGTGATTGTTCATCATCTTTTCTCTCCAACCATAGCGAGCTTTACCCCGCCCAATATTAATGGCTATTCTATGATCCCTGATTACACCAGCTAGACAGTGGTGGTTCTTCCTCTTCCACCACAGAGGACTCCAGGGGCTTGTCTCTGGCCAAGTCAATGTCAGTTTTCAGAGACGGGCGCATAATAATTGGCAGTGTACCAAAGAGTCCTTCTTTGATTTGACAACTATCAGCTTCCCTGTTGAGATTCTTATATGTATTGACAGACCAGAGTGCTACAACTCTGCACCTTTTCTCACAACCCTGCAGCCCAGTTATTGAAAGGCATTCACACGATTACACTCCAAACGAAGCATTTTGGAACAAATTCCTTCAAGCCCTTCTCACAGCTGACCACTAGAATCCTTCCGACACCTTTTGCTTAGGCTTGGAAGGATTAGCTTTTTATTGGCAAATGTCAATTTCACTGAACACCCACAAACTGATGAAAAAATATTTCCATTAATGAGCACTTAATTTTACAGATAGGGAAAGTAAGAAAAATGTTGCTTGGGAACTTGAGTGTTTGATTTCAAGATACTTATGTTGTACTTTTGGACATGTGATGTTGACAAGTTGTGTGTTAATGTTTTATTCTGTTTTAATAAAGCGGTCATATTTTGACTTGCCATGTCTACGGTCATTAATTATTATCTCACCTCCCCATAATTTCCTGCAACTGTGAAAATTTAAAGAATAAAAATAAACCCCATAATTTTGCACAACTGTAGAAAATTTAAACTGGCAAAAATTGGAAAAATGCTTAAAAATAAACTTTGGTATTAGATGTCAAATTCTTTTTAAAAATATCAAATTCTGCAAAGCAGCCATTTGTAACGGTGATACAGAAATGCAATATTTACTCTCCCGCAGATTGCATTGCTCACCATCTCCACGAAATAGGTACAGCCAGGTCTGGGCTTTCCATGCAAATGAATGTTAGCGTCATTTTTGCATTGTTTGTGGAGTTTCCCTGCAACGACCATTGCAGCCTTCACTAAATGTTGTGTGCAGCTGGCTGTAGAGTCAGGTCTTACCCCCACCTTCATCGGTGGAGGGAGTGATCCAAGCGATCAGCTGCAGGCCCTTAAATTCCAAAGCGAATGTCAGCCCTGTGGAAGCCCACCTTCCCACAGTGAAGCCCAACAGAGACAAACTCCCACTAGACACTTGGCCAATCCTTAGGGACTAATGCGCCTCACCCAGCATTTGCAGTGACACTCTAACAGCGTTTTCAAAGCAGTCGGGTTATTAGTCCCCTGGAGCACAGCCGAGGCAGCCCTTACGTGAGCTCAGAGACCGGATGGTTAAAGCACTGCCCAGTCTGGTTACCCCAGGGCCCGGCCAAGCTGTGGTGAGCCATTTTCAGGCTCTGAGAGTCTCTTTCCATCTGACCCTCCTCAATTCCCAGGTGAGAGAGCTCCCAGCTTCCACCAGAGCCAGCTTAGCAGCCACCTCCCAGTCCTTAGTTTCTCCAGCTGGGGGGTCTCTGCTGAACATTCGTGTGGAGAGCGTCCGTCCAGGAGTCGGTGGAGCTGACATGGTTTGTCTGGGCCACTGGCTGAGCTGGGTCGGATTCAGCCAGTTCTGAATGAGGCTATTTATCCCACCCAGGCAGGGCGGTGACAAACACCCCCCCTCCATGTCTCAGCCTTCCCTGAGAGCAAACCAAATCCTTTTCCCCACAGGGTAGCCATGCAACACATAGGGGAAACTGAGGCACGTAAAAGGCGTCATAGAAATATTACAAAAAATTCTCACTTTGTCACACCTTGCCAGCCAAGGCCCCCACAGCTCCCTTCCACGTCCTGAGCAGATTCCCGGGCTGAGGCGGCCCCATCTGTCCCCCCATCACACTCTCCCCTCTGTATTGCTCTCTCCTTGGGCGGGCAACCCAGGCCCCAGCTCACACACATCACAGCAGCAATCCTGCTCCACAGCCAGCTAACCACGGCTCGGAATCGGCTCGTCACAGGCTGATGCTCTTGTTCTGACGAAGCGCAGGTGGCCCATCAGCGTTAAAATGTCAGAAGCCAGCTGGGACCGTGGGGCAGGACAAGTGAAGAGCTGTGACGAGCACAGCTGCCAGCTTCGCGCCATCTCTCTCTGGGAGGCAGGACAGTCCTGGAAATGGGGCTGGCCAGGCGAAGGGGCCAGCATGGCAGCGAGGCAGGAAAGTCTCTGGTGTTTGCCCTGGGCCCGGACACCTGTCATGCTGGAGGGGAGCATTCCAGGGAGATAACGAGGTGCTGGTAGATTTCTGGGGGTGCAGAGAGCGTTTGCCACTAAAAAAAGGGTTCTCTGCAGTCACGGGTCCAGGACATCTCTCCATGCCTGCTCCATCCAGCCCCGCGCCCCTTCTCTCTCACACGCCAGCTATCTTTGAGCTTTCACCGCCAATGTGTCACTGACCTTCCCCTTTGTCCCTCCATCCCAGCTGGCTCACACACCCACACACACGCTTCCTCTGTCTGCACTCTCCCAGCATCTCTGGCACTCATGTTCTCCCTGGCCACGCAGCCCAACAGCTTTCACATCCCTGCTCCCGCCAGCCCCATGCGTCTCACACACAGGCTTTCCTCCGGGCCCACGTTCCCAGAGCCCTTCCAGCCGGTCCCTCATCAGCCCCGACCTCTCTTGCTCATGTGGTCTCCCACCTCCCACACACGCGGCACGGCCTCCCTTGGGAATCTGGCAAACACACGCCCATGAGGCCTCCCCCTGGACCCACGCACTGATGCAGAGTCCGTCCCGCACAACCCACAAAGCCCTGGTTGTGCAGATGCTGTCTCAAGCCCCTTTATTCCCCAGACTCCCCCATGTCCCTTCCCACCTCTGCCCCTGCTTAGACCCCCTGCCCCCTGAGCTCGCTCGCTCGCTCTCACTCCTTCTCTATCCCAGAGACGTGCCTGATCCTCCCAAAGCCCTCTCCAGGCTGCCCCTCAGCAGCAGGATCTGTGGTTTCGGTCACTACAGCCTACCCTAGCAGCGCCCTGCCGGGCTTCCCAGAGCACCACTGAATGCATGGGCGCAGCCACAGGTGGAGAAGCGGGATGCATCCTCACAGCGTTGGGGCAGGGGGACATGAACTGGTGGTTTCGATGGTGGTTTCCAGCGGGGGTGTCGCGACCCTTCCTTGGGCCCAGACTCGGAGGAAGGCCACAGCGCCTTGCTACAGGGGAATCAGTTTTACAGATTACCAGTCTTTCGCCCCGGCCCCCGGCAGGGCAGGTTTCCTTCCTCTGGCCCTCCCACAGGGCAGGGCTGATAAGGGGCCCATAGCCATGGCCTTTCAACAGCCAAGCAGTCTGGTGCCCCCGGCTTCCCACAGGCAGGGCTGGCAAGCGGTCTGGTGCCCCTGGCCCTCGGGCAGGCGGGGCCAGCAGAGCTCAATATCCTCGGCAAGGCAAGCTCGGAGGCTGTCAGGCACCCCCGGGGTGGCTAGGGGAGGGGGCGCAGGCCCACCCGGCTCCCCTGCATCCCAGCCCAGGGCCCTACCCGTGGCAAAGCCGTTTGCCACTGAGTCAGCGGGGCTCCAGCTGCAACGCGCTGACGGTCCAAGCCCAGACAGCCGCTCTCTAGTCGGCTGCCCTGGGCCACTTCCTCCCACCTCTGGGTCATCAGCGGAGGGCAGCTCCTCCAGGCCCCAGGGTCCCTCTGGTCCACAAGGGTCAGTCAGTTCCAGGGGCTCCCCAGCGTCAGGCAGCTCCTCCAGGTCAGGGGCTTCCCCCCCGCGCTCTCGGATGGCTCCTCCCAGCTACTAGGGCTCACGGCACCCCAGTCACTCGGGCTCAGCAATCCGGGCAGGCCTTGGAGGCTCCGGTCAGCGGGCGGCTGCTCCAAACAGGGTCAAGCCTAGGCCACAGCCTCGGGGAAGAACGTCTGCCTCTGGCGGCAACTTCCCCTGCACTGAGCTGCTGGGCCGGCCTTTTATACTGGCCCTGCCTGTCCTGCCCTCTGCTTCCAGGCAGTTTGGGCTGTAGGGCCATGCTCTGCCCCTCCTCAGGTCCAGGCCACAGTGCCTTCCTACAATGCCTTAAGGGACAAGGATCCACCTCATAAACTAACACCTAGTGCCACAGCTACAGCCTCGGTGCAGCAGGAGAATGCAGGAGACACGGTGGGTTTGTAGGAACTCCTTTTTTTATCCCAATTTTATTCCAAAATTTTGGCATAACCGAGGCTGAGTTTTGAGTTTGTAACAAAGCCCCCAAGTTTTGCATGGCCCCGGGTTTGTAATAAAAGATTCTAACAGCTCTGCTTACATCCCAGCACGGGAATGTTTACATCCCTCTATAAAACTGCTAACATTTAAAGAGGGAAAAAAAGTCACAAAACCATATCCATTCCTGGGAGGAAGGTCTTCTGGTTAGAGCTCTGCCAATCATTCCTTCCAGGATTTTGGGCAAATCTCTGTGCCTCAGTTTCCCCACCTGTGAAACATGACTAAACCCAGCACCTGCCTCCCCCCACAGGAACAGTGTGAGTCCCCAAACAGTAATATTTGTGAAAGATTTTTCTGTTGCTACGGAAACGCAGAGTTTTATCATCTTAGGTTTTTGTAAAAAATTTTCTCCCTGCAATCCTGTATTTTGGTTTCCAAATGCTCCCCAGCGTCCCTCAGCCGATAGTCACGTTCCTGACAGAGGCTGAATATATAGCACCGACTTAGCAAAGAAAAGCTGTAGAGTCCATTATCAGTCCTCCACGCCATTCGGCCATGCACACCCATACAGCAGGAATCAAAGAATGCAGGCCATCAGTCCTGGAGGCAGGACTGTGTCCTGGGAAGCAGTGACTCCAGAACGATTTTGGAGTCATACTGGACAAGCAACTAAACATGAGCTCCCTGTCTGGTGCTGTGGCAAAAGGGCTAATGTGATGGTTGTTTGTATAACTAGGAGGGGAGAAGCAGAGAGGAGATTTTTAACAGCCTTGGTGAGATCGATACTGGATTATACATCCCGTTCAGTTGCCCAAATCTTAGAACGGATGTTTAAAAGTTTGAAGGCACAAAAAAAGAACCACTAAAATTATTTGAAGGCTGGAGAAAATGCCTGATAATGAGAGACTTATGGAGCACTATCTTTTCAGCCTAATAAAAAAATCAAGAAGTGACTTGATTATAGTGAATAAATATCTTCCCAGGGAGAAAATGCCAGCTACTAAAGGGCTCTTTAATCTAGCACAGAAAGGCAGAACAAAACCAACAGCTGGAAGTTAAAGCCAGACAAATTCAAATGAGAAATAAGGCCCATATGTTTAACAATGAAGGAAATTAATGATTAGAACAAACTCCCAAAGGAAGTGGTGGATTCGCCATCCCTTGTTGGTTTCACATCCAGCCATTCTGTAAGATATTTAGCCAAACACAAGTTACTGGACTCAGTATAGAGGACCCTGGGTAAAATGTGATGGTCTTTGATATACAGGAGATCAGCCCACATTATCTTTCTGGCCTTAAAATCCATGAATCAATTATTCATTTCCCATGGCAAAAGTTTTAAAAATCAGATGTGCATGTCTTCACACTGCCTGGCTTTACAGTACGTGGCTTCAGCTCAGACAAGAAATGGGAAAATAATAAGAGAAATGCTGGCTCTATATTGCTGGCCTGTCTGGCACCAGGAAACGTTGCTCATTGTGTGAGAGAGCGAGCCTGTTCTCACAACTTCTGCAGCTTGATTTCTACAGCAAAAAAAAAAAAAAAAAGTTTGGCTAACCCTATTCAGAGAGCTTTGCGAAATGAGCTGGCAGGGCTCAGGCCGTTCCTAGATGACAAGTATCCACACCACAGCTGGCAGCAAACACCTCCCTGGGGAGCCTCTGCAAAGGCCAAGGATTGAACTAGCCATGGAGCGCAAACTCCTCCTGGAGGCAGGCTCTCCGTGCTGGGCTTGGGACAGGCTGCTGCGGGGAGAAGCTCACGCCGCTGTCCCTGTCTGTGGCTACAGAGAACTTCAGTGTCTGGGGCTGTCACTGGAGTCCCAAATTACCTCGCAGTAAACGAAGACACCCAGGGGAAGTTTGCCTTTTATCATCATCAGGATTCTGTAATTCTCCGGGCATATTCAGTTTGCCTGAGCAGTGACTGCAAATCTGGAGCCACCACAGTGATCTGAGTCACCATGCAAAACCAAACAATCATAGTGCACAGCAAAATGCTGGATAATACGCAATGCAGCCATGCACTGGATACTGTCCGAACTCTGCACTGACGCCGTCCACAGTAACAGGGCTCCTCCCTCCCCCCATGAATGAATAGGATGACTACTAAGCAAAGTTATAGGTCCAGCGACATTGGACTTGGCTGCAACGTCTCTCAGACTCATAGACATTAGGGCCAGAAGGGACCATCATACTCATCTATTCGGATCTCCTGCACAACACAGGCCACAGACCCTCGCCCACCCACCCCTGTAATAGACCCCGAACCTCTGGCTGAGTTACTGACTCCTCAAGTCATGATTTAAAGTCTTCAAGTTACAGAGAATCCACCATTTACACTAGTTTAAACCTGCAAGTGACCCGTGCCGGAGAGAAAGGTGAAAATCCCCCAGGGTTTCTGCCAATCTGACCGAGGGAAAAATCCCTTCCCAACCCCAAATATGGTGATCAATTAGACCCTGAGCACGTGGGCAAGACCCACCAGCCAGACACTTGGGAAAGAATTCTCTATAGTAACTCAAAGCCCTCCCTACCTAATGTCCCATCATTGGCCATTGGGGATATTTGCTACCAGCAGTCACACATGGGCCATGTGTTTCATCAGACCGTCCCTTCCAGAAACTTATCAAGCTCAGTCTTGAAGCCAGTTAGATTTTTTGCCCCCCGATCCCCTTGCAAGACTGTTCCAGAACTTCACTTCTAAAAACCTTTGTGTAATTTCAAGCCTAAACTTATTGATGGCCAATTTGTATCCATTTGTTCTTGTGTTCACATTGGCGCTGAACTTAAATAACTCCTCTCCCTCCCTGGTATTTATCCCTCTGATGTATTTATAGAGAGCAATCATATCTCCCTTCAGCCTTCTTTTGGTTAGGCTAAACAAACCAAGCCCCTAAGTCTCCCCTTGTAAGATAAGTTTTCCATTTCTTGAATTATCCTAGAAACCCTTTTGTGCACCTGTTCCAGTTTGAATTCATCTTTGTTAAACATGGGGGACCAGAACTGCACACAGTATTCCAGATGAGGCCTCACCAGCGCCTTGTATAACGGAACTAACACCTCCCTATTTCTACTGGAAATACTTAGCCTGAGACATCCTAGGACCGCATTAGCCTTTTCCATGGCCACATCACATTGGCGGCTCATAGTCAGCTTGTGATCAACCAATACACCCAGGTCCTTCTCCTCCTCTGTCACTGCCAACTGAGAAGTCCCCAGACTAGTTCAGAACTGCTCACTATCTCATTTGTGAAGGAAAGGGTTCAGATGTTATTGTAAAATCACAACAAATTGGGAAAGACCTGTTAAGTCACTTAGCCCATCCCCTACCAGTGCAAGATTGTTCACTGCAATAGCGATGTTATATTTACATGATAGTACCCTTCCTGCCAAAGGAACCGGAAATGCTTTACAGACTGATCTGCCAGGATCACGCAACCCTCCAATGGAGCAGTGTTTAACAAAGCCAGATGACCCCATTCAGCATTTTGGGCCAACAAGTGACAAATAAGCATTTCATCCTTAGCTTAGCTTAGCCGGTGTCTCTGAATCCACAGAACAGCAAGTGAGAATTTCAGATCACAAGAGCTCCGTCACCCAGAGAAAACTATGTGAATTAAGGCCTGTGTTTCCGCTGTTCATTTAAATCACTCCCTTATGGTCCATTTAAGATAGATTTGTGTATAAAACATGCAACCACAAGGGTAGCCATGAGATAACGTTAAAAAAAAAAAAAAAAAGTCCTAGGTAATTAATGTGCAACAAGATCAGAAAAAAGAGTTTTAAAAGAAACTACTGATGTTATTATGAGCTGGCAAAGTTCACAGCCAGTTCTTTTTAACTGGATTTTATTTCAGACTGGAATAGGCAATATCTACTGCAGATACTCTATGATTTCAGGGGAATAGTCTCCTCTCCAATTGACTTGTTAATATCTTTTCAACATTGCAGATTTCAGATCTATACAGATTCTGTACTAGTCTGCCTGCACGACTTCCATTGATGTCAGCGTAGTTCGACACTGAATAAATGTAAATCACTGCTGTGCGGATAGGAGCTATGGGGTACGTGCTGCTGAGGAAAACATTGCCTCTCTCTTGCCTGTGGATATTTTAACACTTGCTAGCTGGGGGCAACAATTTCCCTAGTGTAGACAAAACCGGACACAGAACAGTTTGCAGCAGCTTTGCCAGCTGAGGCAATCAATCTGTCTAGGTTTGTATGCCTTAGACCAGATCTCCCTCCAGGACGTGCGCCTATGAAGGGCAAGCCGTGCTACTTCAGCTACACATCGTCTTTTGCAAAACTTGCACTCCCACTGAAAAGGAGCCAGAACGTCCACTATACTCGTACCTTTAAGTCACTGCTCTCTGCTTCTCGCAGCTGCTTCAACCGGAAGTCCCCTTCGCAAGGGTTCAAAGCAGAAGGTGGAGCCACGCAGGCACACTTGCACTCAGGTCCTGAAGTGATGGTTTCTACGGTGTAAAAATCCTCCGCTTTGGGCGTGCCTTCATTAATCCTGTGGCAGGCGGCCCGGCCCAGGGGCTTGACCAGACACTTACACTGACAGTCGGAGCCTTCGGACACCGCTTTCACCTTGTCGTAGTCACCTAGCAACTAATCACAAGAAAAATCACAGGGCCTCAGTTTGCTCCTAACATAAGCGTTCGCCTCCTGTCGGCTTTGCAAAGGTTTCGGGAGAGGCCTAGACACGCTGAACCTTGACAAAATAGGTTACTGCTCACACAAAGTGCTGACTCCAAGCTTTCTGTGAGAGCGCTCGGTTCTCTGCTCCTTAGCTATTTGGGAAAGAGGCGTTTGGGCTGGGGTATTTCCTTTCACCATTGAAAAAGAAACTGCTCCAGCCCAGACAACCTTTATCTACAAAAGGGGGTGGCAAAATTAAAGTTTAAACAAAGGCACAAAGCCGCCCTGGTGTATATTAAATCCACTGATCCGACCAGAGGTACTCCACTGAATTCTTTGCAACTACATACTAGATGCCCTACTGAAGTGGGTTTGGGCAGCTAAGGGGTCAATTATGCTCTGGAATAGTGCATAAATGTAACCCATATGCTGCTGGGTAAGGTATAATTTCTAATAGTCTCCTACAATTCCCCCAATTTCCTTTATGGAGATGCACAGAAATCAGTCATGAAATTGAAGTATAAAAATAGCTGGACAGCATGTTTTCAATATTCTGCTGTACTAGACATTTCCAAGGATAGCATCTGCCAAAAGGAACAGAGAACACAGCCCTGAATTTTGCCGCTTGGATGCAGTTGGCATACTCCTCAGACAAAGCGGGCGAGGTAATATCTTTTACCGGGCCACGGTCTGCTGAGGAGAGACAAGTTTCCGAGCTTGCCCCAAACCCCTCTTCAGGTCCGATCTGTGCGCGAACCACGCAGACACAAGGCAGCCGCCAGGTCGGGTTGAAGACGGGCTCTGTCTAGCTGGAGAGCTCGTCTCTCCATGTCCCGGGACCCACGAGCAGTGCCAGGCCGCCCTCACGGCACCTTCTCGCTGCTTCCCGGCGCGGGGCCGCCGCTCATGGATCCCCGGCTCCGCACGCAGCCGCTCACCTGTGCCCGGGACCTCGCGCCCGGCTGCAGCGGGGCCGCCCACGGCCCTCGCCCGCCGCCGGTTCGCGACGCCGGGAATGCGCCGGCCGCCCCCGCCCGCCCAATCCGCCGCCCGCGGCCGGTACCTGCGAGAGGACGTTCTCCTGGTTGTCCGCCTCGTTCTGCAGGGGCGGCTCCCCCGGGCCCCCCGCCGGCTGCGGGCCGCGGGCCGGGGCGGGGGGCGCCGTCGGCGGGGCGCCGCCG
>ML675646.1:1846956-1869442 GCA_007922155.1 Mesoclemmys tuberculata | reverse complement strand
GGGGGGGAGAATCTGCGAAGGACATGAATTCTGCACATGTGCTGTGGCACAGAATTCCCTCAGGAGTATGTTCGTTAAGGATTTCACAGTCTCTTTCCTGAAGCAATCATAATGATCAAGAGTGTAGTTTCATCTACTAGGGGGTGTTCAGTGACATGATTCTTTTTTTCTTATGACTGTTGGGGGGGGGGGTTAATTGTGGGTAGTGTCATCAGAGCTATGAAAGAATTCTTTGAGGCAGTCCATGGAAAATTTTTTCTAGTTCTCCATGTTAGTATGAATTCAGGTTCTGTGGTGGAGCAGAAGTCCAGTCCTTTGGAGAGCACAGATAATTCAGGTCGAGTTAGGGGAAGTCTTGATAAATGGATGAGGATGGGGTGTCACGTGGTGTCCATGTGGTAGGTTCTGGTGCTGATTTGTCCCAGAGGTGGTGTTCTGGGGGTTGTGGAGTTGTAGTTGGCTCCACTTTTTGTTGTGGGGTGGAGGGTGTCATCAGGTTTGGTTTTTCTGAAGGGTGGTTTTGGGCTCCTTGAATGATTCCCAAATAAGTTCCCTGTTTTTTTTCCATCCAGCATGTGGAGGTTGTAATAACTTCTTGTTTGAGGTGGACCCGCTGAAGTCTCTGTGATGCAGCGAATTGTTCCCAGGTTTTCTCATGTCCTTCTGCAGAGCTGTTCAATGTATTTGGAGTTGTAGGTAGTGATTCGAGGGTTACAGATGGCAGGAAAATGATCAAAGACAAAAACTCCATATTGTCTATGGGTGGACACTGTCCACAAAGCCATCACTCCAAAGTTTGTGTCCTCAAAAGAAACCGACACAAGATTTTCAGGAGGCGAGCCTGGGAGTTTAAATTCATAACTCTGCTAGATACTAAAAACCGTGGTGAACAGAGACAAGGGCTAAACGGATGTTCAAGGCAGCCACGTAAACAACCCCGAGCTGAGCTGTTTGGTTTTTAATAACTACCTTTTCCCCTATGACTGCAGAGGAGCCAAGGGGCCCCTTCCCCTGGGATGGCTCTGAAATACCTGGGACCGACTCACGCCGTGCCACTGCGCACGGCCGGGCTGGAGGAGGAGCGCCTTGTGCTCGGGAGCTGGCATCTGGCACCAGCAGAAGCGGGTCAGAGACAAGCCGTTGCGCGGCGGGACCGAGCTAGACAAGCGAACGGCCCCGCCGCCTCGAGCTGCTGGGCTCCGTGAGCCGGGCCGCCGGCCCGCTCCGCCTGTCCCGCAGAGCACGCGGCGTTTGCGGAGCGCCCGCCCGGCCCGGCTCACGGCAGCGCCGTGCGGGCGGTCCCCGGGCGAGGAGAGCCGCCGCCCAGCTGCCCGCTTTAAATGCGGGTCTCGCGCTCCTTGAGGAGCCCCTGGCGCCAGGCTCGGTGGCCCCGGCTGCTCCCGGGACGAGTTCATTAGTCACACGAAGTGCAGCAGCTCCAGCGGCAGAGCCCGCGGACCCAGACCCGCTGCTAGCCAGTGGGGGAGACCCTGGTTCCCGTTCCCGGTCTGGCTCAGCCTGGAGCGGGCCCCCACAACCTGATTACGGGGGGTGGCTCCTGTTCCCTGCTTTTGACCAGAAACGCCACCCTGGGCTGAAGGACTCTTCCCCAGAGAGCGCCACCAAAAGTGTCTCCTTTCCATACAAAGGTTTGTTTTCAACAAAGCCGGGCTTCCCTAATGAAAAATGCGGGGTCAAAAATCCCCAGCCAGCTGCACTATAAACCAAACAGTCCAAGTGTGAGCCAGCCTCGCCACCCCTCCGCCCCCACTGCCTCTCCGCCCTGCCCACTCGCAGGCTTGTAGCTAAGGTCTGGCACCACGACAGCCCGTTTCTCTGCAGTGAAGCACAGACCCAGCTTTGGTGCCCAGTGCCACACGGGGGCTGTGCCCAGAGACGGGGCCTGACAACCCTTTGACATTTGTTTCCATCTCAGGGATCGAGCCCACGAATGTCCTCTCGGCAGGGCTGTCCCACTGGCTCTTGAAATGAGCAAGGCTCTGCGGCTGGGCCTGGGATGCACACGCTCCGGTCCGTGCTGGGGAGCCCAGGGCTGGGAGCGCAGAAAGCAGGAATGGCAGCAGGCCTGGCTGGTCAGCGCTGTGCTGCGCGGGCAGGGGGAGCCCCGAGCTGGACTGGAAGAGAGTGTGTTTGCACTGGGAACATTGTACTAGCACCTCTGTAAGAATCCAAGACAACAGAGCTCACATGGCCCATTGCTCAACTGTTTGCTGCGAGCCTCGCAGGCTGCCAAGAGCTGGCCTGCTGGCCGAGACTGCTCCGTGGCTGCTCTTGCTCCGGAGAGCCACGCAGGCTCGCGCGAGGCCTGCGGCAGAGCCAGGGAGGGAGGCTCCAGGTTGCAGTAGCAAGGCCTGAGAAGGTAAGAGGGAGGTTCAGCGGCGGGTGTGATCAGGGCAGTAAGTACCGGTAATACCAGCTCTAAGCAGGCGCGGAGGGGAGGGGAGCCTGGACTCGCTGCAGGGCAGAGCTGAGATACCGTGGCAGAGTTTTACACGGGCCAGCATGGGCTGGGCTGTGTTGCTGCACGCTGGGAGGAAGATGCATGGACGGGTGGCCTTTCCGCACCTGTCTATGCTACGCTGGACTAGCCCGTGTAAGCAGCGCATCTCCTCCGTGCAGCTGAAATGCATGTGCCGCTGGTGTGCTCTGCTCCCCCGGGTGGGTGCTTGCAGCTTCGAAGTGGCACCGTGACTCTCTGGTTGCACGTTAGCGGACAGACCAGCTTCATTTCACTGTCCGAACACGTCCTGTCGTCTTCCTTGGCATAGCACACTGTTGATCTACGGAGGGCAATGTTCACGATTTACCTGGCTCCCCTTCGGGCTGGCAATGAAACACTAGACGAGAGAGATTCTAATCCACATCTCAGCCCTTCCTTGAGAAAACCTTCTCCTCCCTGGCCTGGCTCCTTGCAACAGTTTAAACACAAAGTACACACATCCTCATGCCTTCCCCACTGTTTCTCTAGAAACAATCTGTAACCAGCATCAATCTCTAACAACAAATGATAGATGAGGCACCAGCTACCCTGCTGGTCCCCATGCGGCTCTCACCTGGCTTGGAGAAGATGGGTCACGTGGATGATCAAGTCCTGCTCAGAAGGGCTAAGATTTCTCTCCACAAGATTTGATCCCTGCACCTACGGCCGGCCGGCCGGCACAGCTCCATTCAGCTGGGTTTAGAAGCTGCTGGAGATGCTGCCTGTTCCTTCTCCACTGAGGTCAGAGCCAGGGAGGGGCTGAGGATCCAGTTACATTGGCCAGCTTTCTCCTGTCTCTCTCTTGTCCACTTTTGTCAAGACCAGCTCGCCTAGTTTAACTTTCAGGCTGCATTCTGACATGGAAGGAAGACAGCCAAAGACCTCTTAGATGTGGCAACTCTCAGCCTCATATTCTTTAAGCAGGGCCACTTAGGTGAAAGGTTTACCGCTAAGGGTGCCAGCGCTTTGATCTGCTGACCCATAAGCAGAGCTGGTCAGAAAATGGGTTTTTCCTAGGGAAGATTTTTGACAAAAATGAGCAGGTTGCTATAGCTATAAATATATAATGGAAAATTTTACTTTTCAGTTAACCCCTCCCCCCAAAAACTTTAAATTTATGGCCAAAAGCTTTTGGTTAAAAACAAAACTTTCAATTCAGAAATGCCACCTTTGCAGTGCCCCATGGGAGTTCTAGTTTGGGTGCCTCATGCCACCATCCTCCTCTATGGGTGGGGCTCCTCGGCCAGACTACATCTCTCCTCATGCACCGCATTCGCCCCACTGTGTGTCCTGGGAGCTGTAGTCTGGCTGGAGAGCCTGGCCCATAAAGCAAAACCGGGGAGTGAGGCAGCCAAACAAAGTCCCAGGAGGCGCAGCAGTGGCATTTCTGAATTGCTGATTTTCAGTTTTCAGCTAAAAACCGAAACTTGTTCGTGTTTAGATGTCTAGTTTGTTGGACAGGAAGGCAAAATTTTCCATGGGAAGCAGACTTCGATGGAAAACTTTCAACCAGTCCTACCCATGCCTAAGCTGCTGAGCTGTGCTTATTCCAGGGAATGATGTGGGCAGCGTGACCATTAGGCCTTCCTGTTGAAGAATTCTCCTAGCAGGCTGTAGTACTCTCTGCACCAGGGTCACATTCAGAATATAGAGAAAAAATTGAGCTAACCAGCTGTGTCCGTCATCCGTCTGGATGCCACATTTCAGGAAAGATGGGGATAAATTGGAGAGAGAGCGACAAAAATGATAAAAATGTTTTGCGAAACCTGCTCTGTGAGGAACAGTTAAAAGAAACTGGCATGCTTAGAAGAAGGGGAACCAGCTTACAGTTGTCAAAGGCTGTTACAAAGAGGACTGTGATCAATTGCTCTCCGTGTACGCTGAGGGTTGGACACAAAGCAATGGGCTATCTGCAGGAGGGAGATTTACGCTAGATGTTAGAAAAAAAGCTTTCCAGCTCTCAGGATAGTTAAGCTCTGGAACAGGCTTCAAGGGAGGTTGTGGAATCCCCATCACTGGATATTTTTAAGGACAAGTTGTGCAAATACCGGTCGGGGATGGTAGGGTTACTAGGTCCTGCCGGACGATGATATCTTGAGGTCCCTGCCAGCCCCCCATTGCCATGATTCTATGGGCACGTTGTCTCTCCCTTCAGATATTTACACTGTGAGCTTGTCAGGACAGAGACTAGGTGCCAGTGTGTTTGTGTATCTAGCACCATGGAGCCTGACCTGACTGGGGCTTTTGAGCTACACAGAGTGCTGCTTCAGGTCTGAGTTGTGTATAAACCATGCAGATGCCAGAGCAGGCAAGATATCTGGTCTGCGTGAGCGCGAAGGCTTGTCTCTCGGACCAACTGAAGTTGGTCCAGTGAAAGATATTACCTCCTGCACTGTCTCTCTCTAATATTCGGGGACCACCATAGCTACAGTGCTGCCTAGATACTTATAGCTAGTAACGATGATGATTCATAACGAGAGGCCTTGCCCAGCACAGAACACGCTCTCTTCTCCTTAGCAAACAAGGAATAACCCTGCGACGCTCTTAGAGACCCAGGGGGAGAGTGCCTTGGGAGTGCCCTGCCTGTGCCATACGCTGCTGCTGCAGAGCCTCTGCACCGTGCTGCCTCCGCTACAAACCAGCCAGCAGTGCCTTCTCCTCACTATAATGCCAGGCAACAGTCTATGGCTCCAGGGAGGCTTTCCCAGCCCCTTGGAGGAGGCGGGCCCATGGCTGCAGGGCAGCAGGATGGAAATCTGCTTGGCAGCGTGCATGCAGCACAGACAGGCGATCCCCAAATGCGATTGAGCGTGTGGCTGAGGTGGCCCCTCTGCACCAGGGTTGCGAGGTTGGGGGAGCATGCTAGTGGTGCTCAGACTATGGGCACGTTGTGGGTTGTGTCTTTAAACAGCTCAGCCCGCCCACCGCCTCACCCAGAGTGGCCTGGTGCCAGCATCTGCTGTGCCCAGGGGGACATGAGACGCTTTCACACTGCTAAGCTCTTCTTAGCCTGCAGAACGCTTCCTATTTCAGGTCCCTTCCGTGGGGCTGCTGTGATCGGCGCCTCTGCAGCCCAGGAGGGGAGCATCCCTGTTATTTGGGGTGTCATGCATCGGTCAAAAACATCTGTGGCAGAGGGAGACTCAGCCAGGCACTGGGAGCGAGAGAGACGGTATGTCAAGCAGGCTGAAGCTCGGCTCAACCACGGGCTGCAGGACTTAGAGGAAGCACGACACTACCACATGAACTCAATGATCAGAGAGCAGAAGCAGATCCAGAAGGAGCTACTGAGACTGCAACAAGGTGAGCTCCCTTCTCCCCAATGCCGCCCGAGTAGCAAAGAAATCCTCCCAAATTAGACAAGTGGCAAGGATAGATCCTGCCTGGCAGAGGGGGCGGAGGGTGAGATTGTGGGAGACAATCTGGGAGGGGGCTACCTGCAGAATGGGCCCGTTATGGAGTGGGGCTATTCGGGAATGGCGTCTGTGTGGCGCTTGCTCATGTCAGTAGCAGTTGGAGAGTTTCCATCTCTTCCACCCAGAGGATCAGTCTACAACCGGCTCCACACACTATGCCTGTCCTCACGGGGTCCATTTTGCAGTGCTCTAAGCTTCTGTCCGAGAGGCGGCGGAGCGAGGAAAGGGCTGGTAACATTGCTGGAAGATGTAGCTGTCTGTGCGACGTCAGGTGTGCTGACAGACATGCTGCCGGACCAGCGAGGCCAGGTGTTAGTTTTTGCCCCGAACGCCCTGTCAGACTGACACAGCAATTCAAAAGGCTAGGACAGAGCACGCTGATGATGATAAGAAGAGGGAGGGCTGGGTAGTGTGAGCTGTTGGGTTTTAAGGTGGGAGGACCAAGCGAGCACCAGGCAAGAACTAGGTGGTGCCAGGTGTGTGGAGGCAGCACGGTAGCAGACACGCAGCTGCAGGCAGGAGAAGGATCAGTGACGAGAGGTTTGCACATGGTGTGCGGAGGTGGCCAAAGGCCAGGAGACATGCGAGAGCACAGGCAGCGCCGCACCCCTGGCTGGAAGGGGTTTCCAGCATAGCCAGGGTTTGGGTTTGGCTCAGAGGCTCTCAGTGCCCCCTGCACACACTGTTCCCGGTGAGACTCCCAGCCAGACTCACCGGCCAGCAGCACGGGCTTGGTGGCTGCGCATTTCTAGGGCTAATTTTGCGTGGCTCCAGGCTCCCTGTACTGCCCCAGCATTCTCCATGATCAGTGAGCAGTGTTTGCCCCTCTCCTAGGCAAGTCCAGGGAGAAGGCCCATGCGACCATGGGGGACATCTCCCAGGAGGCCGGTAAAAGGGCAGCTCTGCCCATACTCTCCCCTTCGTCTGGGCAGCAGCACAGCGACAGCCGAGCAGAGCGACTGAGGTAAGGGCGCGTGCTGTGTCCCCATCCTCTGCAGCCTGACACCTTTGGCTGGCAGCCTGCCTCACTCTCCATTAAAGCACAGCGACCAGCCAGGCAGGTCCTGCCCCCCGGGTGGGGTAAACCACCTCCGTAGGCGGGGATGGGTGGCAAGTGGGAGTTGGCTGGTTACAAGCATACCGATTCTCTTATGGCGGGAGATGCTCATCCCAAGCCGGGGTACAGGGAGCAGGGGTCCAACCTGCAGAGAACTCCCAGCCTGGGCAGGTTTAGGCCAGGCAAGTGTCTTGTCATGAGGGAGGTTACTTTCCTCCTCCCTGACTAAAAGAACTGGTTGAAATTTGGAAAAACATGTTCACAACTAAAGTTGAAATGGTGACGTTGCCCCTTGGTCCCAGGGTTTGAAAAGGAACCATTTTTATGTTTTTTTGAAAAGCTTTCATGAAACAGTTCTAAAAAATCTGAATTTTTCAAACTTCAGAAGTTTTGGATTTTTGACATTTTCATTTTGTGTCATTCCCCCATTGCCATCGAGTGCAATAGAATAAATGTAGGCAGGGCAAGGCAGAGGAATAGTCTCTTGTCAATAAGTCCTATATCTTTTTTTTTTTTCTTTTTCCATCTCTAACTTCAAAACTTCCTTAATTTTGGCAAGGGACAGAATAGCAAAGGGCAAACTAAGCTCCTATCAAAGCCTGAGGGTGTTTTGAAGATAGAGTGAAAAAAGAGGAAAAAAAAGCCAGCAAAAAGTGACAACAAACAAACGCTTGATGTTATTTAGTCCGTCACACTCAGCGACAAGACAAAGGAAAGCAGAAGGGGAGTAAAAAGAAAAACACCCTCTTCCCTCAGTTGACACCCCAGGTTTTCCACTTTTTCTTTTCTCACAGTTTTCCAGCGCAAAAAGTAATAAAGTGGAAAAAATGTGTTATTTCCCCACTTTCCCTTCATTTTTACCTTTTCTTCCGTTGTTTCAGTGCAAACACAGCAGGGAGAAAGTAAAAAATACTAAGTGGGAATTTTATAATAATTCTGAAATGAAAAAATGTAGCAAATGCCCCAAAATGTTGATACTTTTAAAATAAAGTTTCACCTCAGCATTTTTTTTCAAACCATGAAAAATGTCACTGTCCTCTTTGCAAGAAACATGGGTGTTGCCAGTAAGGCCCCATTTCTTGAAAAAAGGAATTTTTTGTTGGAAAACTAGCAAGTGGCTGGACCAAAGGAAGCAACGCCCAGCCCATCCGTGAGCTCAGCCAAGGTCTGGGCGTCTTGGCTGGGCTCACCTGGCAGAGCAGCTGAGCCTGCCGGGGCCCCTTTGTGGCTAAGGACAGTGTCCTGATCGCTGGGGCGAGAATGGCAGTCATCTGGAGGTGATTAGAAGAGAGCTGCTAGGCCAGTGACTGCACAGGTCTCTGCTCCCTTCTTTCCCCCCCTTTACAGAGCTTCAAAAAGTACTTCACCCAAGATGGAGGTGCCCACATGGGCAGCCCAACTGACCTTGCAGTATCAGACACATGATAGCAAAGATGGCGTGGGGCAGGAGTCCTCCGGGGGGCCTGGATCGACTGCAACACAAACTCAGGCCAACGCCAGAAGCTCCATCGCAGACATGAGCCTGCCTGACCTCAGACATTCCATCGCCAAGCGCCTGAGCATCTCTGCCAGTTCAGCAGAGCAGGAAGAAACCAACAGCCCCGGAGAGCTGGGTAAAGATCCCAAGGAAGAGGCAGGGGTCAGTGACACCATGCCCAAGCCGCCTAGCTACACAGGCAGACGGACGCCTTCCCTTGTCCACGGGAAGCTGAGCTTTGACACCGATGCCCACACCCCCAACAGCAGGCCTGGGTTTCTGGAGCTGTATGCCGAAGCCAGGAAGGCCCGGTATATCCGGCACAAGGGCATTCCCGCCTCAGAGAGAGAACTCAGCCTGCGAGAGATATTTGGGCATGAAGACAGCTTAGACTCCAACTCTGCAGCAGCAAAACAGGAGCAGCACAGCCCTAAATGATGAGGCCTTCCCCTCACACAGGAAAAGGCAGCCTGTCCTGCTGCCTGGAATAGCCAGCTAGCCAGGGTCATAGATTCATAGATTGTAAGGCCAGAAGGCACCAGTAGGTTATCTAGTCTGACCGGATGTACGAGACAGGCCAGAGAATTTCACCCGTTTACTGCTCATAACTTCGGCTTGAGCTACAACAGCTTTTAGAAAGAGAAATCCCTTGAGAAGGGGTTTTACCCTCCCAGCTAAAATATCACACCAGTTTCCTAACCTGAGTTTCTCTCGCTTCAGTTTCCTGCTATTGGCTCTCGTTTCACCTGTGACTCCTAGAATGCAGAATTGCCGTCCTTAGAGGTTTTTAAGGTGCAGCTTGACAAAGCCCTGGCTGGGATGATTTAGTTGGGGTTGGTCCTGCTGTAAGCGGAGGGCGGGACTATATGACCTCCTAAGGTCCCTTCCAACCCTCATCGTCTATGATGATTATAACACGTTTACCGAATTGTGAAACTGAGGTCAGACACTTCAGCACATTAACAGTTTTACGTTTCCTCCAGCCACCTTCTTTTAAATCCCTCTCCCACCCCCCAAAACTAGCAGCTGAAGACTAAGTGCATCCTCACAACCGGCAAGTGATGCAGGGAAGAGTCACCCCCATTTTACACAGATTTTTTAAGAGACCCACACTTGCTTTAACCACCTTAAATAAAGGCTAAACTTTCAGGAGGGCTCAGCCTAGCACATGCTGGGTTCTTCTGAGAGTCTAGCTCCTTATGCTGGGGTCTTAGCAGAGCTCGATGTAGAGGTTTCATGCACAGCAAGCTGGGGCGTAAGTCTCCAGTGCTGCAGCCTGTCATACACTAGGAGGGGCTGTGTGGACACTGCTGGGGAGTTCTAAAATTTCAATAGGGCACTTAGATCTGCTGCTTGAAAGAGCAAAGCACATTACAGGGCTTCTAGTGAGCGGCAGCAAGACGCACAAAGCCACAGTGTGCTGCAGCACTTTAGCACGCACACTAAGGCTATGTCTAGACTGATGGCAGCAAATTCTCGGCCGTCAGATCGATTTAACTGGATCGATTGAGCAGACGTGGAGACCTGCTCAATTGACCCAGAAATCGACGCTATTAATCCACCTCTACCAGTGGAGTAACACTGCATCGACAGAAGCGCATTTCCTGTTGGCGCAGCAAATCGAAGACACCACACTAAGTCGACAGGAGATACACAAGCTACATCGACTGCTGCTGAATTTGGCAGCAAATGTAGACATAGTCTAAATGTCTGCATAGACAAGCCTTAAGCGGGTGATCAGCTTTTGAAGAGTTTGACTTCAGCAAGTCACATGTGGCTATCTACAAAGCCTGGCAGCTGCAGGGCCTTCCACTCAAGACCAGCCCTTCCACCTATTTTCATATTGTGCTCACACAGTAGCCCCACAACCCATTCATGCTTTTTCTCGGCCATTCTTGGAGGCTGTTTATTGTGAAAACCATGATATGCACAGAAATGGAGGCCTGGTTTAGGCAAGCTACTAGAGTGTAGACAGCAATTCTGCATTGGATTCCAGGAGACTGCGTGACTATTCAATCCCTGTCATACCTCCACTTCAAGGGAAAATGCTCCTTCCCAGACTGAGCTGAGGCAAAGGGAGGAGGAGAGAGTGCTACAAAGCAACATGTCTCCAATAAAGACCTACACTGCAAATGCATAGTACCCATAGGGAAGGAACTCCAACATCACCAGTGCCAGAAAGATTTGCCCTTGGAGGCACTGCGTGGGTCTTATTATTCAGGGCTCAGTGAGCATTCAATCTTGTTAGGACTTGCTTCTCCAGTTCCAACAGCTTTTGATAAAATATTTCTGCAGTTTCTTCATCCACATCCATCTGGAAGAGAATCAGAGCAGTAACATGAAACCAAAGGGGCTGCAATGTGGATGGAAACAGAACCTTTGGATGTTGCCAGAGCAGGCAAAGCCAAGGACAGGCTGTCTCTTCCTGAAAGGTACCACTCAGCCAACCACTTTAGCCATGTACCCAGGGAGCCATGGGTTAGGACTGTAGCTCCAAATGACAGAGGGCTTGCCTCTCACAAGGATGAGTGAGAGCCCCAAATAAAAGAAAGGTGCCTCATGTGGGACAGCACATGGACTCGCTGCCTTTTAGGGAAGGAAAGCTCCACAAGCATGAGCACAAACTGCCAAGGATACCGGGGCAAACCACAGCCTCTGCAGTGAGAAACAGCAGCATAAGTCAGGAGGAGCTTGCAGAGTGCACACTAATGAGGCACCCAACCCTCCGCCCACCTTTGAGTCTCCTTCCTAAGACATCCAACATGAACCACAGCAGAGGCTGCGGGGCGTGAAATGTAGGCCTCCCATTAACACTTTCTACTACACCGTGACTCCAGAAAGTGAAGTTCTCCTTCCTACAGCGGAACTGGCTGTGGGTTCTAGCTCTGCTACGACTGCAGCCCTTCAGCTGCCGAGCACCCCATGCCCGCCCTTTGCACGCCTCCCTCTCCCCACTCCTCTTACATTCACTCCATCCCTGCCTGTCCCCCCGGCACTTAACTCCAGCTGCTCATTCAGAAGTAGAACACGTGTATAATTAAAATCAGACAGAACGAAGTACATGCTGGTCAACCTGACAATTTAGCTGGGGTATAACAGTCCCTCCTTCCCTCTCCCCAGCCATTGGTTTGCTTTGTGTCTTAAGCTGTAAGCCCTGTGGTGCAGGGCTGCTCATATCTGCACAATGTCTAGCACAACAGGCTATTACAGCAGGACCTCAGAGTTATGAACACCTCGAGAATGGAGGTTGTTCGTAACTCTGAACAAAACGTTATGGCTGCTCTTTCAAAACTTTACAACTGAACATCTTTGAAACTTTACTATGCAGAAGAAAAATGCTCCTTTTAGCCATCCTAAATTAAATGAAACAAGCACAGAAACAGTTTCCTTACCTTGTCATTTCTTCTCCTAAACTACTAAAAAAAGGGACGTTTATGTTTAACACAGTCCTGTACTTGCTTTTTTTGGTCTCTGCTGCTGCCTGATTGTACGCTTCTGGTTCCAAGTGAGGTTTGTGGATAACCAGTCAGTTCGTAACTCTGGTGTACGTGACTCTGAAGTAACACCATATTGTGACAGGCACATTCGCCTTGTGTGTGCTTGCTACAAAGTCAGAGTAAAGCTTAACTGTATGATAAGCACAGAACCTGCACTAAGAGGAACAGTGAATGGAAAGGGCCTTGCCAGAGCTTCCCAAGGAGAGGGTTATGAAACAGTGAGACAAGAAGAAAATACTGCCCACCTCACTGAACTGCACATGTCCTGGTGGGCAGCAGTGAGAGGGCAGCCTTTCTCCACCTCCCAGTGGAGGTTGAAGCACAGCAGCAGAAATCCTCCTGGTCTGTTCATACCTTACTGGATCTGAAGGGGATGGAAAGGGCTGTGCTTCAGGATGGTTTTGTTTGATTTCCTGTGGTCCAGCTGAGTTCAAGTCAATCCCCTACTCGTCCGTTGGGCTTCCTTATCCTCTTTGAAGAAATTCTGTCAAGTCTTATATTGGTAACTCTGCTCTTGATGCAGAAGGGTTGGTGGAGGAGACACCACCTTGTAATGCTTACCCAGAGGGTCACCCTCCTAGGCACTCTGCTGCTAGTCATGAGGCAGTGCATTCATACAGGAGATGCAGAGACCAGCAGGCTAGGCTGGATGCAGCACAGTATTAACCTCAGCAATCAGGTCCCCCGATAAGTGTTTTCAGCCAACACAGAGCACCTACAAGTTGACTTCAGAGTCATTGCTATGTTTACCTTTTGGGGTTCCACATAGCTCCTCCCCAACGGGGATGTGCAGCTGTGGTATTTCACTCGTGCATCCAGCGACTCTGGCTTTTGTTTGAAGAGCCATATCTAGAGAGACAACAGCACACTTGTGTGGGCAGGTAGCCAGCTTGTTCTGCCAGCCTTGTGTTTTAGAACAAAGCAGCCTGAAACATGCAGGAAGAGGATGACAAACTGCCCAGTTTCCTCAGAGCTACTCCACTTAACCTCCAGAGAGGCACCTGGCTGCCCCGCTCCCTGCAGCACTGGGAACAGCACAATCCCTGCTCCGCAGAGACACTACCCAGACTGACCATGCCTTTAAGGAAATGTGCCCTGGCTGTGGTTTCTGCTTGATTCAGGAGTTACTGGGTTCAATTCTATGAGCTGAGTTACAGAGCTTGCTCTTCCCTCCTGCCCAGACCCTTCCAGCCTCGCATTACCTGTGAGGGTAACAGCAGCAAGGACAGTGCTCTTACCACCACAGAGGAGACTACTGGGCCTTTCTGAAGGGGTTTATTTTTATTATGGATGAGGAAGAAAGAGGTGAAAAGCCATTTGTTAGATGAACCTTATCTAGCAGCTCAGTGTCTTGGCACTCACTGTGGCAAGCAATTCAAATGTTCAGGGCAAGAGTAATAAAACACTGCTGTGTACACATCCATAGGCAGAGGAGGCACCAGATACTTGGGGGCTGGAAGGAGTTACACGTGGCAGACTGGCACTGATTTGGGTGCAAGCCTTGCTACATACCTGAGCTTCTGCTCCATTGTATGGCGTTAGTGTGTAAGTCTTGGTGAAAAAGCGTATCTGAAACAGAATAAGTGGACATGAAACTTTAGCACCCATGCCTGGGAGCAGGGAACAAAGACTGAGCTCCCTGGAGGTCAGCAACAGTGTCAAAGCACAAGGCCCTCCGCTGCTATGGCAGAGCCAACAGCAATCCCACTCTTTGAGTAAGGCCACATGCCTATAGCTAGATAATTAGATGTCTCTCTTCAGCCCAGGGCCATCTGTACGTTCACTAGAACCATCCAGATGGCCAGCAAGTCACCACCAAGCTTCTCCCTGCTGCTATGGGAGACCAGCTGTGCCCCAGATATGCCTTTCTTCCAGCCACCTGAACTGGGCTGGCTCTCAAAGGGTGGGTGATGGAGTACAATCTGGGACACCATGTCATCCACTGCACAGTAGGTTCAGTGAGGAGGCCCTCCATTTATTTGGACCTGGCACAGGCGTAGCTGTGTCCCAACAGCAAGCAGACAGCAGCTTATGGCAGCAGTACCAAGGCCAAATAGAGGCCGCTGCTCTTGCGATGGATGGAAAGGTGGCTGGGGGACACAGAAAGTCTGTCTGGCTGTTCATAGTGTGCAGAATATTAATGAGGCTGGAAAACAGAGGGCCACAGAAGAAGAGAACAGGCAGACGATGAGACTGTAAAGGAAAGGGGCAGGGTAAAGGCAGGTGGAATAGTGGTGGCGTAGTAGAGTGAAGTGTGTGGAAGAGGCCACTTTCCACCACAGATCCCAGGGAAACAAAGAACATCTGAAATCTGGGGATTTCATTGCTGAAGCTTACATTCTCTTTGGCATAATTTTCAGTGTGTAAGGACGTGAACTGAGGGGGGAGTTATTCAAAGGCACTGACTGTTGGTCTAATTCTGCTCCTACTGGAGTAGGAAGTTTACCATATGCCAATGCTTATACCAGCATAGCTAGTAACTATGGTTCATGTGTTCAAAAATGCTCTCCCATTTAGGGTCCCTCTGCTTTTAGTTGCCCAGTTTCTGCTCAATTCCCAGAGGTGCTGAGCGCCAAAAGCTCCAACTGGGGCTGTAGTAGTAGTGAGTGCTCAGCACCGCTGGAAAATGAACCCAAGGCATGAAGCTGAGCAATCAGAAATCAGAGGTCATGGTTAAAATCTGCTTCCCCACCTAGGGCCCCCCCACTATGACCCCTCACAGCAGCAATACTGATACTGGGTCATGAAGAGTATGGTAGGAGAATCCCCTTCTAGCTCCAGAAGGCCTCACTCTCTGCAAAAAGTCAGCCCACTCCTGTGCTTTGGGTTAATTAATTTGGGTCATTCATGAAGGTCATACAAACCTGACTAAGCCTCCTTTCCAGGCTTGGCTGTTCTAAGGCTCCTTTCTCTTATAGCCTGTGCCTGTCCCACATACTAGCTCTCAATTCCCCAGAGGGCTACCCCACCTGCCTGAGTTCCAGGTGGAGACTGAAGAGTCAGCAGTAATTCACCTACAGTTCCCCAAGGATTTCAAGACCTGCTAATAGGTGGAGCAGCAGGAGACCCTTGCCATCCTGTTGCAGTGATCCTTCAGCATGCATGTCGTACTAGGATACAGCTGCTTCTCTGGCTGTTCCAGCACATGACACACAGCAGTACCCATCACAAGGCACATACCCGTGCGGCCACGGGTACCACCTGAGTGGCAGTGGCTTTGCACTCATTTACAAACATGCTGGTCATCACCAGACTCCGTTTGTTAGCGTATAAACAGATGAACAAGGAACAAATGGCTGGCTGTTCACCAGCTCCAAGCCTCTGCAAATAAGGAGTCCCATGCTACCTAGGCAAGGAGCTGCACACCCCTTTGCCAAAACTCCAACTCCCAGAAGGACCCTGCTGGTCCTAAGGGCTGAAGAGTTGCTTTGCTTCACATTAGGTTGGTAAGCAGCCTTTTGCCAATCTGCTGTATTTCCCTTTACACGAGGAGCAAATGACACTGTACAAGTGCCTCGGTGAAAAGGCAAACAGGGCACTGTGTATACGACAGGTAGTGAAAATGCCCGAGACCATCCAGGCCCAAAGGGATGTGGAAATAAATGCAGTTTCAGAGGTATTACTTACCATCCACATGATAGGCATAAGCAGCTTCCAGCAGAAAGATGGCAGAATTTCATAAGTCAGGTTAGTCATTACAAGTCCTGGGCAAACTACACTGGAATACAGCCCCTGCAGGAGGGAAGAACAGGAGACAAACCAACAGTAGGTGCTGCAAATCCGCCTGGAAAGGACACATCAAACAAGTGTTTACAAGGTGACTCGCACCTTCCCAGGGCCTCACAATGTAAAGCAGGAAGATGCCCCTGCCAAGTTATGAGCTGAGAGGTATAGAAAAGTATTACACATTCCTCATTCTTAACATATAGTTAAAGCCCTCTCCTGTCAAATAGGGACTAGACAGCAGTAAGGGATGGCAATTCTTTCCAGAAGAAAGACAGCTATTTATGGCCTGGTACAGATCAGGGGAAACAAGCATTCATTCCAGTCATAGGCCCTGCCTCTTGTCTGAGATTCTAGTGTGGGATGGCACAGCTCCCACACAAATACCAGCTGCCACACCACAAATTATAGTCTATCCACAGTCATATCAGACAGGGTAAGTGCTTTTAGAAGGACTATAAACTCCTGCCTCTGAGCATAAGATGCGCATCAGCTGGCAGAAGTTCCCCTTACAGTCAGGTTATTCTAGAGTTGTCCAACATGAGTTTCTGGCACCTCCCTCTAAAGTGTTTCTCAGCCATTCTTGGAGACAGGTTGCTAGACCAGATGGATGGCTTAGTTCCTGTGACAGAGCAGGCCAGTCATGTGGGTGAGCCCAGAATGGAAGGTTTATTAAACATCAGTACTATGCAGCTAGCAAGGCTACAGCATTCTGAAGGTAAGAGCTCAATTAGGCAACGCAGAAACAACTTTTGCACCAAACTTTACCCTCCACACCTTACCAATCATACCTACTTGAAGCTCAGTCTAGCCAAGCCCCTGCACAGCCCCAAAGCAATCTATGAAGCAACTGAACACTGCTAAAGGGAAACACCAGTGCATCATGAGCATGCCACCTCATTGGCCCATATGCGCAAGGGACGATCTCTCCATGTCACAGCATAGGGTAGATCCCTCACCTGCTTGTTGAAGTGCTTGTTCAGAGCCACACTAGTCAGGTCACTGGCATATTTGGAGGAACTGTATGACTCTTTGCCTTTGCTGTGTTGGTAGTCTGTGAGACTGAAAGCAGACTTCCTGGCGTTGCTGGAAGAGGTCCAGATGAGCTGGGAGGGCTTTTCAGGGCAACATAGCAGAGGCTCAAGCTGCCGAATCTATGGAGGTAATGGAGTTCTTATCCATTTAAGTAGTAATTTCAGGACATTTTAAAATATCTGTGCTCTACATAGGGGAAGAGCCTTTTGCCCTGGACATGCTCACTTCTCAGTTATGCTGGTCTAGAGGGCAGAGGTCTGGGTTAACTGACTGCACAAGAACCAATTGGAGAACCACCACACTGGTGTACTCAGACCCAGATTCTGGTTGGTAGCATTTTATAGCCAGTTTGCATTCACTTTGCACAGGAGTAACTTACTACATAGGCTGCAAAAAAGTGAGAACCAGGCCTTTGTTTGTCCTAGGAGCCAGCACATCTGCTGGCTGTGCAGAGTATCCCAGAGTTTATTCTAACTCTTTCAGTAATCAATGTCACCTTCACATTGCTGAATGACAGCCAGGTCTGGGATCCCCCAGCCACTGGGAAATGGCTGACCAGGTCAGGGTATGTAGAGGTGAGAAAAGGTGCGCCCTCCTGCCCCATGCCTGGGCCACTGCGCGTGACTCAGCCACCTTCCACACTGAGTCAGTGTACAGAAACGTTGGGCTCAAAGAGATGAAACTGACTCATTTAATACCTGCTTTCCCCACCACTGCACAATGACCAGAGTCAGGACCTCACGGTCAGAGCAGATTTACCAGTATGAAGTGCCCAAAGAGGTTGGTTTCAAACACCTTCTGCAGGCCGTCTGCAGTGACACTATCTTCATGAGTGATCAGCCCCTCTGCTGTACTCAGCATGTGGACTGCTTTCCTGGATCACACAGGACGAGAGGAGATTTCAGTGCTCTGTGCAGAGACAGCTACTGTTTCTTCAGGGGTCAATTTTATTCAACAATTCTCAAACATTCCCACTTGATCGTTTTTAATATTTGACCAGCTCTACAATAGACCGCTTATGCCAGGAAGTTTTCCAAAATCAGAAGCAGTTTTCATTTTGAAGGTTCAAACTAGTCCCTTGGGTTTTTCAAAATCACATAAAAAAATTTCTGATAATCTTTTAGATATTTAACTTCATAAATTTTACAAAAACAATGATCCCAGTATCAGTTAATTTAGGAAAAGCTTTTTGTTTGCTTTGTATTTTTAAAAACAAAAAATTCCTTTTCAGTTTAATTGAAAAAACTTCAGCCAGCTCCAATTTTTAGTAAGATTTGATTTTAGAGATTTGTTGTTACAACAGAAAATAGTTTAAAGAAAACAGATTTCCAGTTTGCAGCTCACAAACTAAACGAGATGGGGATCACCCAAATGAGCCTGTAACATGGGCTGTAACTCAAATGGAGGGAAAAAATTCTAGTGGTTAAAGCAAGTGATGGAGTCAGGGGTTCCTGGCTCCGTCAGTCACTGAATTTGCACGCATCGCTTGATTTGCATGACTCAATTTCCCTGTATATGATGCACGGATTAATTATTTCCTTACTTCAGAGAGATATCAATGAATTATGATGTATTGTATTTGGGAAGTACTTGATGCCCTGCAATGTTGTGGCTGATCTCCTGCTCTCTCCCAGCCTCCCGTGCACACCTACAGGCTGATCGTAAAGACTCAATGATAGCTGTATGGTGCTCCATTATTCTCTATTAAGATTTTTGCCTCCCCACCCACACACTCATCTCACACCCTGTACGCCATTAACACTCTGGCTTGTCCGGTGAAATTCATTCCTCCTTCCTGCTACCAAATCCATGGTCTCCACCTACTACACCAGTTTCTCCTTCACACTTTTATGCTGGTACAAGATGTGTGTGTAGACCAGGCCTAACTGCGTTAAGGGCCTGATTTTTTACTGAGATGGTTACACTGGTATAAAAATGCCTTACACCAGCATAGCACACTCCCCCTTCCCATACAGGAATAAACTGTACCAGTATAAACATTTTTATACCAGTGTAACTGCCTGCACTTAAGAGAGCTGTACCATGCCATTATGCCAGTACACTTAAAGCTTGACATGTTTGGACAAGGCCTGGACTCATTTGCTCTCTTCTCACAAATTGTTCAAGCTGCCTGTCCTCACCCAGCCTTAGCTCAAATCCCACATCCAGTTTCTCTGCTCTTGTTCCCAAGCTGTTAAACACATCAGATGTGAAGATCCTGTCAGAGGCAAAGACCTGCCACTCCCTTAACTATGGCATTCCTAGCATATCTCCACAGCAGTCCCAGAGTCTCTTCTCTACCTTTGATTTTCATTCCCCAATCAAGATCTTCCTGGCCTCTTTAAACAGAGGAATTGCTCAGAGCCCCTCACTCCCCTCCTTCACTAGAGGCTCCAAGCTCAGAAGCACCTTACTTTTGCCTGCTATTCCTTTAATATCATTCCCTACCCCAGACCTTTGTTCCCTCCTCAGTATACGCTTGTCCCTCCTTTTCAGGCTTCAACACTTTCCCCACTGCCTTAAACATACCTTTAAGAACCTCCTCTAGCCAAGGGGTCCTCAATACATTTTGGTGGTCTCAGAATGTGGCCCCTAACTCTTGCTAATGGCCACTAAGTAACTTTAGGAAAAACAAATATGCACATATACATGTCCAAGCACCAACCCTTATCTCTTGTCTCTGTCTCCAGCACCCTTCAGCAAGAGTCCGCCCCATGGCAAGTGGGTCAGGAACTCACCTGCCAGGCGTTGAGTCGCAGGCTCCCTGTGCCCAGGTCAGGTGGGAGCTGCCCAAGGAAGCATCCTAGCAACTGACCACTGCACCCACCTCCGCTGACAAGAGCTGCCTCCAGAGCAGTGCATACCGGCCCCCAGTATCAGCAGAGGCATTGTCTTGAGGCCCCGAGGAAACTGCTTGGTGCAGGGTGCCAATCCCTGCTGGTAGCACCAGCACAAAGGTGGCCCATCTTGCTGCCCTTGGCAACAGCTATTCAGGAGCAACAGCTGGGCGCTGCAGATACTCTAGAGAGTTTACAGCTGTATCGCTGTAAGCTCTCTAAGGTAGCCATGCTAAGTCAACAGGAGAGAGCTCTCCCGCCAGCTCCCATAAGCAGCAGAATCTATGTCGGCGGTCCACACTGACGCTTATGTCTGTGTAACTTGTTACTCAAGAGATGATTTATTCACACTCCTACGGAGCAAATTATGCTGACATAAGCTATAGTGTACACATAGTCTCAGTTCTGGCCTTAGCTTCACTCCCCTTTTATTTCTTCATTGCTGTTTACAGCTTCACCATCCACCCCCCTCCCATAGGAATGAAGCTTTGATGCTATTTTGGACTGCTCTTTCCTTTCACATTAATATTGCCTTTAACCCTGCTGTTTTCTTTACATCTGTCTTGTGCTTTGGCTACTGTAATCTTCAGCCTGGCCTCCCCAACGCATCCAGAGTCACCTGTTTCTCTTCAAAATTCCTTTGCCGATTTCCTCTTGCTTTCAGCAAGAACTTCAAGCTTCTCACCCTCATTCTGAGGTTTTGCATCACTTAGCCCATGTTCCTATCTATGTTCAGCTCTTTGATCACCTGCTTCTCTTTCACACTGCCCAATCCACAGCCCTAACCACCGTTTTCCATTTCTTTCTCCTGTACTTTCCTCTGTATCTTCTTCCATACAGCCCTCATATGGGGAACCTGTTCCAACCCTCTCCATGATAATACTGCCCTCTCCAAAACTAAGTGCCTGTAAATCTTAGGCTTACTGATCCTTATCACCAATTGAACTCAGTTTCACAAGCCTTCCTGCTTTTTCTTGACCTGGATAATGGATTGTAAACTCTTTTGAGCAGAGAAGGCCTTTGTAGACCACCAGGCACATTTATGACCTTCTAAGTAGTGACTCTGACAGAAAGATTTGTTCACTTTTCAGCTAACCACCATTCCTCATGTTCTCAGCCATTCAAAATCTCAGTCAGTGAACCACTGGAACATTCATTCATGCCATCAACCATTCCTTCTCTCCCCACCTTCCTCTTTTCCCCTCCCATTACTCATCCAAGGACAAAACCAGATAGAGAAAAGTATCTGACTGTTATTTAAGGATGGTATCTTGTACCCAGAGAAGAAACCAGAGATCAAAGCTTTGAAGCTAATATGAGTATTTGGCATGATCCCAGCATTCAGAAAGACGTAGTCCAAGCGCTGAAACCTACATAGAGGAAACAAAAACAATATAGTTGGTTATCACTATTACTTATAGTATATCTTTTTTAAAAATCAGCTAATGCTAACTCATAATGGAGAGAGAGAAGCTCAGAGGCAAACCATTTATGTATTTTGAAAGTCAAGGAAGTATTAAGCTAATCATGAAGATATCACTTCACAAAATTAAACTAGACAGGATCCAGAGCTGGGATCCAGAATAACTTTCCCCAGATTCTAAGAGTACTTGGACTCAGAGTTCTTCATTGAGCCCATTATAGAGTTCTAAACTGCAAAATTCAGTCTGAACATAAAATCCCACAAAACCTGGAGTGTTGAGGGTCAAATCTAGGGTTAAACATTACAAAACACAATTGATGCCCACAAGTAATCCATTTTCCAAACTTCTGCATGCTTCCAATTCCAGTTAGCAATCCAGGATTTTCAAGAAAAAATAGTAGGTTAATTCAATGGGCTTTAAATGTCTAAATTCCTTAGGCTAATATAAAAATCCCAACAGAACACAGATATCACCACAGTAACTCTGTAGTTACTGCCTTCCATCGGACGATCTCAAAAGTGACTTGATCTGCAGTGGAAGAATCCAATTTCCTATTGTTGCTACCAGCAGCTCAGCTCCTTTAGGGAAGTGGATAGCAACACTAGGAGCCTTAGCACATACCAGGTTCCTGAGGTGGATGCATTTTTACTGTGCTGTCTAATCCACTCAGAACAGATCTAGATGACGTGATGCTCAGCAAACCTGTAGCTCTGTGAAGTTCTGCTGTACCAGGGCTTCTACTGATTCTACTGGTGCAAGCAACAGTAGGGAGTGTTTGACTAAAAAACTCAAGGTAGCCAAAGGCTTTACAGCACCTTGGAAAGCCAACTCTCCTGTTTAAGGCATGACATTGTGGCCACTGACACCAAAGCAAGAGGCAAACAGATCACCTCCTGTCTGGAACTGCCCTGTGCTCCTGAGTAAGGGAAAAAAAGCTTTAGCATTGCAGCAGGCTGACTGATACACTTCTGGACGGGGGTAAGTGAAAAAGGTCACTGCAGCAGCTGAAGAAGTAAGACTGGGGGCAGCAAGAGGGGCATGCAACGGAAGAGGGCTTGTGGCATTCCTATGCTGAGAACAGATTGCATCTGCATTGACTGCAACAGGACCTGGCAGAGCTTCACGGGCCTGCCCCGTCAGAGCCCAGGCCCAGGTACCTGCGCTGGATCTCGCTGGCTGCCTGCAGGACGGACTCCAGGCTGCTGACATCCATGTGCACGAGGGTGACCTGGGCAGCAGGGTGGGCAGCCAGCAGCATAGCCTTGGTGGCAGAGGCCTTCTGCATGCTCCGGCAGGCCAGGCACAGCCGGATCCCATGGTCCTCCCGCAGCAGCCGCTGGCACAAGGCGGAGCCGATGCCACTGCAACAGCCCAGGGAGGGGGGGGCCTGTCCTGTCAGCACGGGGCCTGCAGCCGGAGGCGGCCAGGGCCCGGGCCAGGGCCCCACCCCATGGCAAACAGGAGTGGTCTCTCTTCTGCCCGACCCGACCCGACCCCGACCCCGCCACCCGCACCTCACC